>LQNS02276925.1:44929-61342 GCA_001587735.2 Parhyale hawaiensis | reverse complement strand
AAGGTGTACAATAATGAGAGGCATTGGTTGTATTCTTCTCTCCCTGCCCTGCAAGCAGAGTCAATTTACATGTTACGTATTCCAGTTGTATTTCCCACGGCATCTCTGAATTCATCATGCCCTTTCATGAGGACGAGCTCAGATTAACTTACGTATCACACAGATACAATCGAATTAAATCTTCATCTCTAGTATTTCTTTCCGTCTAAAAGCGAAAAAGCTGTATCAAATAAGACACAAGTAAATAAACCAGCAAGGTTCACAGACTTTTAGCATAATAAGATATGCTACTAAATTGACTATCATTGACTTACTAGTGAGGAATGTGTTTCTTCCTTGTATGAACCATTCGGGTAATGGCACCGGAACTTTCTTATGGTAGAGCTTCACTCATAGGTCGTTGGCCACATCATTACAATGTCACCTCATGGACGTTGGACTGATTAGTTTCAAGTTTGTAGATTATCCGGTGACCATCTTTGCTAACAGAGGTGAAGCCTTCGCCCAGCGATTTGATGTAGGCTGCGTCGATATCTTCCGTGCTTCGAATGGGGTCCATTTCCTTGAATTTTTAGATTTCGTCTGGTTGGAACACCCTCACAGTGGGTGGTTTTCGCAGAGTTTTGCTGTTGTTTTGTTCACGTTCTGTTTGAGGAATACTACTCATCAATTGAGAGTTGGGAAGAATGGTAGGAAATGGATTCACGCTACTAATCAAACGATGCCTGTGATTATTTTTCGGCAAAGTGTTTGTAGCAGACAAATACATGGTTCTGAGAATCAAGGTCTTCACATTTTAGAAAATGAAGACACTTTTGCTGTAGATTTTGGTCTTTTGGCAACTCGAAGACTTTTCCTTTTTCTCCAGGAGCGCGGTTAGCCAGGCATGCAGGGACGCCGCACTTATTCACCACGATAACTTTTCTGGTATCCTGTATTTCTTTTCACTTTTCAATCCAAATAACATCAATAAATAGACTGAAATATTCTCGTGGCGGGGCGCTTCTATCCTGTCGTCTCATGACGTATCTTGACTACCACTTCACTGGGCCTAAACTAATTCTGCATGCAGCGTCTGGTATTTTTCAGACGCAAGGTAATGTGTTAGTCCGTGTATTAAGCAGTCCGTGGTTTCAGGTACGGCGCATATTCTATATCGGCTCCGAAAAATCTACCTACCATTGATTAGCAGTGAATCACGCCGACATTGCGTGTAGTTTAACTTCACGAATTTATATATGCCGGTAAAAATATTGTTCTAGTGAAGGTACCGTCACAGTAGTGTGTGGAATTCGGACTTGAAACCGATTTATTCAGCCAGCTTACAGCTCATTCCACGATATTCACATTTAACTTGGCGCGTTCAAATTTTGTGACTGTAATTCTCCAAGTATGTCTAGAATAAAATGGAATGTTTTTCCGCTACATTCGCAGTTTTAAATTATGAAAGTAAAATTTTGCCACTCTGTTATTTTCTAAGCGCGTCTCGAATAAATAATAAAATACCTGACGTTAAGTTTTCATGCTTCTCACGTGAAGCCCAAATTCGTTTCATGACATATTTTAGGATGGCACTCGCACGATTCAATAAAAAATACATTTAGTTTCACCTCACCCGAGAATGATGTCAAAATAGTTACATGAAAATATATATTTTATCGCCAGCAGTGGCACCTGTCAGATACTGGCTTGGATTGACAAGAATGCGTCTTGTTCAGTATTACTTAGTTGGACAAACTTTATGACTTGTGATATATTAATAAAAAAAAGGGGGAGATATGATCCAAGGACACAGAGGCACACATAGCTAGGTCAAAACTCTATTAAAGCGTTACCGGATCTTATATGGATAGATCCCGCAACGTTTACAAGGTTTAAAGAGAATTTTAACCTGTAAATATATTTGTGTCGGTCATCTTGACTTTTTTTATTATATTGAGAGACTCCATGTCTTAACACCGTGTCAAGGAGGAGTAGAGTGTTTTTTATACAACGAAAAAATATTATAGTAGAGCATCTTGGGTTTTATTATGTTGCAAAGTAAAAATTACAGAATGCTAGTTAAAATGCTAACTAATGCCCCATACTTTAAACTAACTATTGTTCCAGGCATTCATTGGCAGCACATAAATCATACGATTTCCAAAACTACTGAGTGACAGTTTGTAAAAATGAATTTCATTTTTTTTGTGCGATAAAAAGGCAATTTTGATTATAAAAGAAATATTGGATCAGTAAAATAATGTCAAGGTTGAAATTCAAGGTAGCCACCAGAACCATAACACGAAGGCAGCTGTCTCAACTACAATCGTTACTCGTTTTCTTGGCGCAATTATTGTGGACTTTAATGCTCCGATTAACTTATGCTGTGTTCATAGACCGCAACAGTACTTGACTCTTAGGTCCATGAGCGGCCTCTGACGCTGGCGGCCAAAATGGAAAAATAGGATTTTCTCAAGAGCTACTAGAACATGTCCAGACACGGTCATGCAGGCAAGCGCCCAAGTGCGTCCCCGCCGTTTCCAAGATACGGTACCTTGGATACGGCGGGGACGCACTTATGCGCTTGGCGGCATGACCGTGTCTGGACATGTTCATAATAGCTCTTGAGAAAATCTTATTTTTCCATTGCCGACTTTTGGCCGCCAGCGTCAGACCTAAGAGTCAAGTACTGTTGCGGTCTATGCTGTGTTCATAAAAGTTACTAGGGAAAGAGGGAGTAGAAGTATGTAGGATGGGGTAAATGCGAATATTTCCCTGTATACATTATTTGGGATACCAAAATCACTTGATAACTTTGCTTTCGGTATAAAATACTTTCGATTTTTTCCAACTTTTATTTGGCCCTTCACATGCTTCACTCTTTGCTACGCGTGTGAGAATGATGCAACGAAGAGGTAAATTGCATATTTTGCTCCTTCCCATCATCTCTAAATTGGCTAGACGACCCACTGGTTAGTGAGTCATCTGGCAATTGTCAAAATAATAACTTCCGACCGGTGGGCCTTAGAGAATAAATTATACACTAACTATTTAACTTATCCTGAACTGCCCAGTGTCAATCCTATGAAAAATTAAGCAGCTATATTGTACCTGATGTTTCTATCTTGATGAAGCGTGGCCTAGTATTTATTACTTATTAAGAATTTTGGCTGGCGGCACCTCATGCGAATACTAGCCGGCGGCACCTCATATAAAAATTGGCCGGCAGCACTTCATGCAAATATCGGTAGCGGCACTTCATGTAAATATTGGTCGGCGGCATCTTATGTAAATATGGACCGGCGGCACCTCATGTAAATACTGACCGGCGGCACCTCAGGTAAAATATTGGCCGGCGGCACCTCGCGTAAGCTCCAGTCGTTCGATACTCGACACTCGTGGCCGTTGCTGTTGGCATTTTGTTAACACGTTCATGTCAAACTCTCCATCAGTCTGTCACGCTAACCTTGGGGTTACTAAAGATCAAGTTTTTATTAGGTCAGATTATGTAGTCCAGATGTCAATGCTAATCTGAACGTGCAGTGCCAGCTTGCAATCCATCGATGTTGATGTCGCCCATGAATTTAGCTAATTAGCTGCTAGTTAAGCCGAATTTTCTACACAGTTTGGACAAAGGACGTAATTATTGCGAGATATTGTTAACGACCGAGCTTTACGGCCGTCCAAAATTAGTGTAAAAAATTTCTGTGATCTTTCATCAGAATTCACATAGGTTGTCAAGATGAATTGTGTTATGTTTAAAAGATTCTCTGTACTCTCCTTGGTTGTAGCCAGATCTTTGACTGCAAGTCGAAAAGACAGTAGAGCGCAACTACCTCTACTTCAGTAAAACATTGCCTTAGAATTGCGTGTTTCTTCATAGAGTGAAGGTAAGGTACAATATAACTTGGACGAATTCATAAGAAATTCATGATGGAAGAGTGACGCATCAACAGGCCATCTTCTTTCAGAGCAGCCATAGAACACTGTAAGCCAAATTCAGCTTGGGCAGCAAGGAATTTCTATATATCAACTGTAAAAATGTACCGCCGGCCTCCCCTTGGGTTGTAGTTACTATACCGAGTTATATAGTTCCCTGGGGAAAATATATATTTACAAACATAGGTAGTGCATAAAATCTTCGCTAGCTCTGGCCTTCCATGGCCCAACTTTCTTATGCTCAACTCGAACAATATTTTGTTTACTGAGATCAATCTAACAGCTCTCTGCGCCACCCCCGCAGGGACATAAAATATATATGAACCAAATAAGTAGAAACGTTTGAATAGAGAAATAGAAATTGGGTTTTGCAACAGCCTAAGGACTTTTCTTCAAGCACTTCTGTCTTATGCAGACCCAAAATGATTATTGCACTGGGTGACTATGATATGTACAGTGGCGTGCAAAAGTTAAGGAAGAGTGCAATGAATGAGAAAAATCGTTTTATATGAAAAAAGTAGAACACGCGCACAGCTGTGCTTTACAACATAATTCATTCAATTATTCAGCATTTTTAATTCAAAATTTGAGAGCGCTACACTTACTTACTGAAGAATAATTGAAAATTTGTGGAAATAAGGGAATTTTACCCCTGAGCAAAAGTTAAGGAACACCTCCAAAAGTGTCCAGTCAGAAGCCAACACAAAGTACTAATATGCACTGAACAATCCCTTAATCTCTATAACTGCTGTTCACCATTGACCACAAGATATAGCCTAATGAATTTATTGCAAAAAGAGGAGCATTTCTGATGTACCTGAAACGTTGTACATTTAAATGTATATAATGTATCTACATAAGTAAAACGCCATTATTACGGTTATTTCAATGCTAATCTCAAGCTTTTATAGTACACTCATATTACGTCTGCCACGGACTTCAATCTGACCTGTGCGGTGCACCCTCGCGGCAGATTCCCGATTGATCAATAAGCACAGCTAGAGTAAGAGGTGCCAGTGCAATACTTTTTACCATCATTCTCCACGATCAGGTGCACTAGCTCTTACAATGCTTCTAATTTAACACCTATAAGTCCTTGCGCTAAAACTAAATATCGAAAATTCAAGGTGATAAAACATACTAAATGCATACCACGAAGAGCAAAATGTACTAATGTGAGAAGGGCAATATGGTTTTCTATAAAGTAGAACCAACTCACATGCATTCATAAACCTTCTGTATACTAAAAATTAATAGTTTGTTCGATTCTAGTTATAACCGTGAAGTTGCTACAACGACAGTCTCACGGCTGCATTAATGACAATTGCACGTGGTTGACAATTCCAGCAAAGCCGTTGCTATGGAGTTAATATGACAACTTATCGTCAGAGAGAAAAATAAGTGGGCAGTCTGTGCTGACCTCAGCTTTCCCGATCGAACTCACACCGCAATATTTCTCTTGCTTTACTTCATCAGCAAACGAAACTGCTAAAGTCTAAAACTGTGGTATCTGGCGTTTGTGCACTTGAGTGCACAAAGAAATGAATTAGACTTGGACTTGATTTTGAGGAATTTGTTACTACGCAAGGATAAAGAAATTTCAAGTAGCTACCTAGCAGGGCTGGTTTGTTATTAACTATAATATCGGCGTAAAGGGCCCCACACACGCTCAGGCGGCCTGATCACCCGCCTGAGCATAACACGCCTGTTCAGGCCAAACTGAGCGTGTGTAGGACGTTCAGCCAGCCTGCGCAGGCCGTCTGAAGTCGGCCTGAGCGAACTTGGCACTGTCAGACTTTTGCCATCAGGCCAATAACCGGCTTGGGCTTGACTCCCCACATCATAGGACGGGCGAACTTAACCCTATCTAATTAAATATTCTGTTTCTCTCGTAGACATAAGACTATTTGAATGTTGTATCGAGGCTAAGATGTGAAAGACAAAATTAAACCTTTATGAAGCAGCCAACAAATGCTTTCGTAGGAATAAGCCCCCCCCAAAAAAAAAAGTGGAAGCAAGCACGTATGGTCACTTGCCCGGTAAAGGGTCGATTCGACTGGTAGCAATGATTTCAATGTTGATATTTCATCTTCTAGGAATAACCATGTTCGGACCATTGTTGATGAATTACACTCGTTTTCATTGATATATTTAAAATGTTGCCCCTGTAAATGACTTACTTTTTTGTTGTCACTTTGGAAGGCACACACGCACACACACTCCTACAGATGCACATACTGAAAAGATTTGGGCGACAGTAGTACGCTTATATATATATATATACATTTATTTCACTTCTCTGTTTGGATATGCAAATTTAGAGTTTTAGTTTTGGTATGCCCAATAATAATTCGAATTACGATGATACCCATGTGCGTTAGTATCATTCTTCGTCAATTTTATTTCATCTTTAATATTAAGCGATATCTAGATTTAGTTTCTGCAGTGACCAAAGAAAATCGCTCTCAGTAATGCGAGCCATTAAGTTTTCATTATGAAAATACGGATTTCGGCTATTTTTTTCCTGTTCCTCGAACCGAACGCGATCTGCTGACATATCGAATATTTTCAGAGATAAATCGAAGCTGGATTGCAATTTCCCGAAGTAAATTCAATACTGCTTTCCAGTAGAGTATGCAGATTCAATGCTAGATAGAAATGGACTTTCCTTACTGAAACCATTTACCAATTGAGCATTTTTGGAATATTAACATTAACTTGTGCTAAATAAAAAAAAACACTCTGTAGTTTTTTCACTTACGTCTTGAAGAAAAGCATACAAATAAAGTTACGTGATTTTCTAATACCCGACGAATATTTAGTTCCAACAAACCACAGTGTAAGGTAAAAAATTTTACTACATGCTTTCTAAAATTATAAAATTTACCACTTGTAATCTGCTGTGTTTGTACACGGATACATTCATCGTTCAAGTAATAACTGTAATGATAGTAATAATAGTTTGTTGAATTCATATCATCATAATGATAAGAGGTAATTATAATTGTATTAAAACTTCAAGCTCGAGCTCCCACGCAGAGGTAGTACAATTCAAATGAAGCACTTTTGCCACACCTGGAAGCCCGAAACGCTGCTTAAGAAAATCCAGTAAAAAGCCATTAACAGCTGACTTATACGCCTGCAGGCCAATACGATCGAAAGCCGATGCCGGCAATAAATTTCAAACCTGAACCGACCAGAGCACGAAGCACCGACCGAACTGGTTAGTTCGACATCCGACATCCTCCAACGAGAGAGAGTGCGCGCCAACAGCAGCACGTCTTTCTTTCCTAAAGACCTTGAGGGTAGAGACAGAAGAATACAACAAATGCATCTAATTGTTGTACACTTTATAAAACATACAGAGTTCGGCAACCCTTCTCATGCGGTACAGGTTCACAAGATCATTATCTGCGCACAGCCTGCTGGCTGAACTAACAAGTCGGTCCAACAGACGCAAGTGAGTGTCAGTAGCTGAAGCCCAGACCGGTGAGCAATACTCCAACACAGGCAGCAAAGTGCCATCTATCACCAGATGCGAATGCTACAGTATAAGTAGACAAAGCAATGCTGGTTACAGCTGAGCTACAGACAGAATGGTTAATGCCAGCTAGCTAGTGTTTCGACTATTTGTGGCGCTGACGCATTGCAATGTATGGTACTGACACATTCAAATTACTCCTACTGATCCTAGGTACATCAAACATCTAACCGATTTAGCCGCCAGCAACGTGTCAACTAAGAAACACCGCTCCCGTAGAGAATGTGAGACTTTCAACGAGACTTTAATTGACGCGCTGAAACAGAGCTTTTAATGGCTAATGGAACATCGTTCCAGATCATTATGGATTGTTGAAAAAGAGTGACATCGGGATTTGGACAGTGAGATCAATGCTTAGTAGGCATCAAGTTTGGATTGAGTTTTATTATGACAAGGAATCTCCAGATCTCTATGAATCCTAGTGAATTTCGAGTCTCGCTAGGGAGAAATACATAATTAGTTTGATTGCTAGGAATATCTTATACGTATTGTCTAGCTAATGCTTGACATGACTAGTGATAAACCTGCCCGAGTGTCCCCGACACGGCCACCAGTGAGCAGCCTGACGCATTTGTCGTGCAAGCGACGGAATCCACGCAGCTCAGTCTGATTGCTATCCTTCCCTTATACAGGGACACAGTATGAGAAGTAGGGATACACTAGTGAGAAGTAAAGTCTACGCAAGATACGAAGCGGGACATATGTGACGAAATACGAGTCATAACTCCTTAGGAACGGGATATTTTAGACCACTCATTTGATATTGAAGCCGTAATTGACGCGTTATTGGCTTATTTGAGTCGGTTGGAGAAAATCATGTACGACGTTACAGCGACATGTAACGACATATTATTTGCTCTAAGCCAAGTATCACGAGTTGGGTGTTAGCATAATGAATTACTGAGGGAAAATAAAATCCTTATAACACATTAAAATAGTGGTATCATCAGCAAAATCAATGAAACGCAAAAAGTAATGAAGACACATTTATAACATCTACATCTACTAGGTGCCAGAGCAAAATCGATGCAAAGGAAAAGTAAAGAAGACACATTCATAGCATCTACATCTACTAGGGGCCACTGGCAGCTTTTCTGACGTATGACCCTTCAAATGAAAGTAGTAAGACCTGTTAAGTCCGTAGTGCACACCAGTGAAAGTTGCTGTTGCCCGTGCTTGCGACACGCGTCTCTCTTATATACCACCCACTTTTGCCTCAGCAGTCGTCGTATAACACTTATCTTTTGCATTGTAGTAAATACCGCCCATGGTAATGCAAATAAGTGCTTTAGGGCGACACGGAGGCAATAGTGGGTGCAGCCTAGGAGAGAGATGATCGCAAGCACGGGCAGCAGCAGTAGCAGCTTTACATGTTAAATGGGCATTACTGAGATCAAATAAAATACATTCCAATATAAAGCCTCGCGCTCCGAGTAAACACAGCTTGTCTATTAGGTTCCCTTGACTGGTAGTGTCAAACGAACGCTTTCGTGAAGTCTAGGAAAACTGCAAGAAACAGTTCCACATCGTTAAATGCTTTGTCAGTAGACCAAGCAAATGAGAGAACAGCGTCACAAGTAGATTTCTGGGACCGAAATCCAAACCGATGTTTATAGAAAAAATATTGCCGACTGTGAAAGTTTATTTAGTCTAAGGAATAATATTTGTTTAAAAACTTTTGTTTGAGAAAGACAGTGTAGATATGGGTATATAATTACCATTTTCAGCTATGTTTTTGCTCATATGGACTAAGATGACTCGGGCAACTTTGAGACAATCTGCGTAAGTTTCCTTAAATACAGAAAAATGAATAAAGCGAGCAAGTACTGAAGCTAAAAGACATGATGAACATTAATAGATAAACCCAGGAATGGGCACTGCATTGCAGGTTTGGTTTGAGAGTGATTTAATAATTGCACTAATTCCGGGTTGCTTCTGAATAACTACACAAATGAATTCTGAACAGATTTAATATAGGTTGCTGCAGCCCACAATACATATAATAGAAATATTAGCATTCAAGTCTTGAGCTATCGATGTGAAATGTTTGTTATATTTGCGGGCAATACCAGTAACTTACATTAACCATACAACCTCCCGCCGCAAGCGACCGACACATCCGTCTTTAGCGCCTCCAGGCTTTATAAGTTCTCTAATACAGCGTCAGGTGCACTTTGCATCGCAGGCACACGCATTAAGCCGTTCCGAATAAAATGAGGCTTTTGATGCCAGGGATCAGAGCGCAATGGTTATTGCGGTATCTTATAGAGGGGTCACATATGCTTCCGTACGCCCAACTGGTTGCTAGGCTGTGCAGCCCCCGTGATTCATATTTCAAATTGAAAGCATAGATAAGGAAGTATAAAAGGCTTTGCGAGCTGCTCATCACGTCACGTTTCTTTGTTTATGCTTTCTATTTGAACAGAACGCAATGTTGTCATGGCATTCACTTGAACTGATCAATAAACTCCCCAACTCTATTGACAACGACCATCACGGAGTAGCTGAATGACCTCTTGCTCCAGCCGCCCAACCGCTACCACGGAGTTGTCACGAAACTGAGTTTTCATTGGCTTCGTGTTATGCACCAGTCCACCAGTCATGATGCAGCAGGTAGGGAAGTGATCACTTCTAATGGAAGTAATTGCACCATAAGTGCAGGGGCTTAATACATAAAGCAAAATGCGATTAAGTGTGGATACAGACAGTAACTCGTGTGGGCGGAGTAGAAAGCTCAGGGATATAAATTCTTCCACTTAACGCACGGATACCCAAAGTTTACGTTAAACTGTCGTGCTACAACGCAAGTCAATTACATTCACACATTCTCTCTTTTAATTGTGGCGAAAAGAGACCCAAGACAATGACTAAAATAAGTCAATAATAAAAAAAAATTGTGAAAATAGAAGACAGCTCTAACCACGCTTTACTACAGCCTCCCACTATTTCCACTCTAGAGGGCACAGCCGTAAAAAATGACGGCAAAAATTTTGTGATCGAGCCTCTTATTATTCCGGTTCCCAGTATTGGTTTTGCTATAGGTTCCATCCCTGCAGGACGAATCTTCCATTAGTTGTACTGTACAACCATGAGTTTTGCAATAGCAAAATATACCCCCCTGCAAGATAAGGCTTGGAATTAATCAAACGTTAAGCTTCTTTGAGAAAATATAGTTCAGTCAAAAGAATTCATTGGAAATTCCCAAGGCTCACTGTATTGTGGGATACCAACTGATTGTTGAACCTCCAGCGTCGAACTTTGGCTGAGAAGTAAATTCAATATAAAAAGGCGTCTGCTCAGCGTGAAGATTCAACTACAACGATATCATTCAGCAATGAAAGCGGGGATCCTGAAGATAAAGATCCAGAGGCTGAATATCCAGAGTCCAGGATTCAGAGGCCGGAAATGCAGAGCTATGTTTGTCACAGGTACGCCAAGCGCTGAAATTGTATGGTATCTCAACTTGTTTTTGAGTACGTGAATTTTCTCTTATTAAACTCTCAACTGCGTGATGGAGAGACGGACCAACATTGGAGCGAGCAAGGGAGGGAGCAAGCAAGCGAGCAACAACTGTTTTTTATTATATAGTGGGAGAGTTTTCTCTTTATATTCGATAGATCATACTATTAGAAAAACGCTAGCAAAGCTTATGACGCGCAACATTTTCTTACGCTACCGCATCTACCTTATATTACAAGTATCTCCAGTACTAGGATGATTTTCTGTTCTTTCTATGATAAAAACAACCAGTGAAAAAGCCCCGCTAGGTTCACTGCAAAGACGAGAAAAATTGAAAAGGCGACATATTTCAGCTCCGCCTCTGAATAAAGGCCACGAGTTAGCAAACGACCTACATATATGGGGATGTCTCTTCACGATGATAAAGTAAAACTGTCCATTTAATCAAAATTACGGGCTCGTCAATTTGTCATATTTTACTGCTTCAGAATATTGCTTTAAAAATTAAAATATCTCAAATTTTTTAGGGTAAAGATAAGATGGAGTGCTACCATCATCATATTTTACTAAAATTATGTGATATTATAGCCCAATGAATTGGGGTAATAAATAATCTCTGATGATATAGTGATATAGATGATATAGACTATTGTGGTAATACGTCAGTGGTATATTGATTCGTAACTCCTTGATATATGACACTTGCAAAACACCAAGTAATAAATAAAACAGGGAGAGGACTTTAAATGTTGAAAGAAAAGGGGCGCCTTTGCTTACTATATGCTACAGAGCTGGAACCTACTGTAGCGAAGAGCTACATACTATGCCTAGCTAACCGAGTTGGTCTCTACCGTGTCTGTGTTTGATTTGTATGTGTGTAAACCTCCGTGCACTCAACGACCAACTAGCTATTGCCGTGAAAAGTAATGCTGTGTTGCACGTGTCGATGGAAGCCCTAGCAGCGCGCTATTTGTGTCCAAAAGCACTTTAAAGCACTTTACTTATGTGTTGCTTTCTATACGATACATCTATTCTACAACAGCGTTGTGCCTCATTAACCGCATACGTTCAACTTTAATTTTCATAATGAAAACCATGATTTGAGTTATGATTAAGCGGTTCTTTCTCGCTGTAATGAGTTAACCGTTTTCTTACCATGCTTAGCATTTTCATCACCCGCGAACAAAGTATGAGAGGTGATAATGTTTTCGTTGAAGATTGAAGTATATATATTTGTATACATATGTAACTAATAGGCCCTCCGAAAACCTTTTAGATTAGGAGGCATGGACGGGTTCTGCTAATGTTCTATTTAAATATAGGTGTTTTTACGGGTGTACTATGCATTAAACATTAGGACACTAGCAGAACCAGTCCTGGCCTATTAACCTACAAGGTTGGCGGGGTAAGAGCTCATTGAAGGGGTGCTGTACAAAGGTGGATGCTGGCAGCACAAAAAAAAAAAAAATGGAAGTTTATCTGTCGAGAAATGGGCGTGCGTTTCAACGTAGTCTTTTTTTCCTTTAAATTGAGATCTAATTTAAGAAAATTTGTGGTGGTTTTGATGTTTTTTCGTCATTTGAAGCTAACAGGCCGTTAGGTGGCCAAGATTTTTGGTACCTCTATCGGGACCTCTAACAGGCAGCATAGGAATATTCGTGGCCATCTGATAGACCGTACCGATATATATTTGTATATATCACAGATCCATAGTCCCACTCCTCTCAAGCTCCATTGAAAGTGATAGGCAGAATATAGGCCGGGTTGCAGAAAATGGCAAACGTATCTTAAGATGAAATTCCAACAATGAAGACATCGCAGGCTTAGTCTGATTTTTACGAGTATTAGCTTCGCCATACATCGAATCTACGGCAAAGTATAGGGCGACCTTATGCCTGAATGCATTTCTTGCATTGCCGAAGTTGAAATCGTAGCACTGAAGATGTCTGAAGCTTCCGTTGGCACTCTCATGCTTCTTGATTCGTAGTTTCTTCCCATAGATGATTTCATTGCATGAGCTATTCTTCCCACTTTGATGCAATTGTCAACGAAACTGACGAAACAGAAGTTTTCACAGGCAGTAGACAATTATTTCTTCTAGCTTACTGTTTTCCTCTGACGAAACAGTTTTCTCTTCATAGGTCAATATTTGAGCACCTCAAATGAAACAGATATTTGAGGTAGGAAGACGGTATCAGCGGTATCTTTGCTACGGAGCGATCACATTGTACCTATATAAGCTGCTATTTTGTTTAAGTTTGTTGGAGTATTTTACTCAAGATGTTACTCCTGCCTGTCTATGTAGAAGACCTAAAGATGCCAGCGCGATAAAGGATCAATGAAGAAAAGAAGAAAATTAAGAAGTAAATAAGAGAAGAGGTGATTTCGCTGCGGCCTAGAGGCATTAGGCAAACGTATAGGTTATTGCGTCAATTCTTCACGCACGGGTCCACTAGTACTGCATATATGGCTCCTCGTGCTTGATTCATTTTGATACACAATTGAACGATCATCAATAACTAGACCGAAGTATCTACAAGATGCCACCCAGTCATGTATGTTGTTACAAAAGTGAATTTGACGCAGAGATGAAACAAGTCGAGAAGCAAAAAAAATGAGCTTCGTTTTATCTACATTCGGGAAATATATCTATTACATTCCTAGTTTATTTCTCCCTACCCACATAAATTATTACTGTTATTATTATAGTTATAGTTTTACCACCGTATCCACTCGATGAGTGATCCGTACAGTGCCGACTCTCTTTCTGTATGGCTCGGTAGGAATATTTTATCTCGGCATTTTTGCCGGAAAATTTCGGTTGGCTCAGTGCGCTACTACTGGCGGGAAAAAGACGCAAAGAGACGGTAGAACACACTCAAGTGGACGGCTTTCTTTGTGGCCTTCTACACGAGAGAGACCAGAGGTGTCCCGCATAGTAGGTCGGCTATTTCGATCGACAGCCCATCTCACGGAACAGAAAGTGAAAAAATAGAGAACCTACCTAACTTTAAAAAACTAACCTCGTCAGCAAGAACTGCGGCAAGTTGCAACATCCCCTGTGGATAAGGCACTATATATATAGAGAACCTTAAGTTTGTGAGGCCCAGATATATTGTGGCAGCCCTACCCACAGAAATTACTACAATGTGATCTAAAAAGAATGTAAAGAGAAACGTCAATGTGCATGCGAATAGCGAGTTGGGAAAGAAGATGAAGAACAGAACAAAGCATTATCAGTAGGAGTATGAAAATGGAAAGAGGCAAAGTGGGCCTGAAAGACAGACGTCCGGAAGGCCTAACTAAGGGCTGAGGTAATCTATAGAATCCCCTGGGGGCGCTGCTCCCCATAGCAAAGGATAGGCGAGCCAAATTAAACTTATCCTATGGCCCATCCTAAGTCTCCTCCCTTGACGCTGCTTTGCCATGTACATTTCTGGCCAAGCCCCCATCCTAGATTTGTTAGAACCTACATCCTCCACTTCCTGAGAGATTTTCTTAAGCAGGGCTCATACTGCTGCCAACACGTGTTCACAACAGTGTTGGCAACACTGTTGCGAACAGCCATTGTGTTTTTGAAAACAGTGTTGGCAACACCCACCTGTTTTTGAAAACAGGCTTGGGTGTTCGCGAGTCTGTTACCAACATGGGATGCAATCATTGAAACACGCACAGTCGTAACGAATGTGGACGTGAAGAATTTTCTCCTTTTGTGTGCTGCTTCAATTACGGATGCCACGTCGAAGCGACGTCAGAGACCACGCTGTTGGGTGCGCCCCTCATCTCTTAAGGAGAGAGAGGAATTTAGGAATCTTGTTGAAGATGTCCTTAAGACCCCGAATTATTCAAAAAATACATGAGGATGCAATCTGAATTTTTGAGAACCACTCGTTTACCAGCTCAGCGTTCCATTCATTTCCCAGATTTTTTGCAATTTGCCGGTAAATTACCGGTCTCATTTTCAAACATTTATAGTTCCGCATGACGAGTCATATAGAGCAGGATGTTTTTTAATCTCCACACACAATCGTTCATACCTATTCCATTCGGTAACAGACGCCATTTTTTATCACAGGGCAATGAACAATTTAATCAATTTTCCTGTAAAATGTGACAAAATAGAGTAATTATGAATATAGTAGAATACTCAACATTGTTTCTTAAATACACAAATTANTTCTTCCGGTGCAAAGTTACGAATTGATCTGAAGCAATTTTCTCTCGAACACTCCAACCATTCTTCCAGCAGACAGTGTGAGTGTAGTCCGACTGGCAGTGTTCAGAACACGTGTTGCCAACAGTGTTTCCAACAGTGTTACCAACACCTCCTTCACGTATGCCGACAGCAACGGTGTTTTCGACTGTCTCGCCAACAGGTGTTAGCAACACTGTTGCGAACAGGTGTTGGCAGCAGTGTGAGCCCTGCTTTAGTTACGCCACTACCACGCTGTGCTTCCTGAGGTGGCATCGTAAGATATACCATATTGTAATTGCAATATATCTATATAAGGAGACATGAAATAACGGAGACAAACTTCTACATCTTTTTTTCAAATGGTTCAAAGCAGGTAATTTAATTTAGGTTGTTTTGTGAACATTTTATTCTACAACTGTCACTGTACCACTTTTCAAACCCTTTTCCTTTGTTTCAGATAAGAGTGTCATGTCTGAACAGAGGGAAGCTAATTTATCGCTTCATGAAGCAGGGGAAAGACAATGCAACATTGCTAGGTCTCTGAAAATTCTAAAGCAGACTGTCTCCAAGACGATCAAAAGATTTCGAGAACTTGGCCACGAAGGTAACCGTTCTGGGCGAGACGAAAATGATCTGTCAGAAGATCTCGAAGGCGAAAAATCATCAAAAAGAGGGTGCAGCGAAATTTGGTTGTTTCAATGAGGAGAATTGCTCGTGACATTGAAGCTAACCGCGAATCAGTTCGTGTGATGACTAAAGAGTAGTTGCAGCTCAAGCCTTATAAGCCTGGGAAGTGCAAAAGCCTACAGACGCAAACAAATCCGTAAGAAGGAAAGACGTAAGGCTTTATTTAAGAAGGCCGCGGGTGACAACTGGGAGGGGATTCTTTTTACCGATAAAAAGTTGTTAATATTTGAAGAAGCTCACAAGGGTCAAAATGACAAGAGTTTGGTGCCAACATGCTTCAGGGGTCTGAATTTCCGCCAATGGTAAAACTTGCCTCATTTTTGTTGAGGAAGAAGTGAAAATCAATTATGAAACCTATCGAAAGCTACCTTGGAGGTTACCCCCGCTGCTGCCGCCCGCGCGCATGCCGCTGCTACCGCCCGCGCGCGCACCGCTGCTGCCTACCGCGTGGGCCGCTGCTTCCGCGCCGCTGCAGCCCCGCTCCCGCCGCTGCGCGCTGAACGCCAGCTCCCCCTTGGGCTGAAGCCCTACCGCACATCGCTGCGGCCTGAGCTCCAGTTCCCCAAGTAAAGTCGAGCCTTGAGAGCGGAGGTTGGGAAGAGGCTCTTGC
>LQNS02276925.1:13169-24991 GCA_001587735.2 Parhyale hawaiensis | reverse complement strand
GACCTATGAAGAGAATACTGCTTCGTCAGAGGAAAACAGTAAGCTAGAAGAAATAATTGTCTACTGCCCGTGAAAACTTATGTTTCGTCAGTTTCGTTGACAATTGCATCAAAGTTGGAAGAATAGCTGATGCAACAAAATCATCTGTGGGAAGAAACTACGAATCAAGAAGCATGAGAGTGCCAACGGAAACTTTAGATATCTTCTACGATTTCAACTTCGGCAATGCAAGAAATCCATTCAGACATAAGGTCGCCCTATACTTTGCTGTAGATTCTATGTATGAAGAAGCTAATACTCGTACAAATCGGAATAAGCCTGCGATGTCTTCATTGTTGGAATTTCAACTGTCCCTGCTTAAGATACGTTTACCATCTTCTGCAACCCGGCCTATTTTCTGCCAATCACTTTCAATGGACCTTGAGAGGACAACCAGAGCCTCCAACCTGGACTAAATTCCGCCTATCTGTTTCGTTAAGAGCGTGATACCGAACATATAAATAAATTTATAAACACACGACGGTCATTCTTAGTATTAGAATATATTTATAAACACACGACGGTCATTCTTAGTATGAGATTGTTCTTTATTCGTTTCAACATATTGACAAATTTTAAATTTGTCCAATGAAGCACATCCCCTCAACTCTCACCCGAGAGAAAATGACGCTGATTTATCTCAACAATTCCCCATTGCACAGCCAGAGCTAAGAAAGTGTCAGAAGCTTTAGCGTTACTATTCGAATCGTGTTGCAAGTGCTAGATGGTGAGTTATAGTTAGGAAGTTTAAGCCTCCGTTTCCGAGCAGAAAGATAGATGATCACAGGGGAAAGAGCTAGGGACATATGGTATGCCAAGGGAAACGGGGAACCCATGCACGAAGGTGTTCCCACACAGAATCAACGCGCATGGGAACAGCAAGTCGGGAAAGAAGAGGAAGAACAGCATAAAGCATGAGCAAGTAGGACTATGAAATCGGGATGGAAGCAAAGCGGGCACGAAAGAGAGACGTCCCGAAGGCCTAGCTAATGGCTGGGGTAACCTACAGGGGCCCCTTGGGGTTGCCTGGCCCCATAGCATAGGATGGACGAACCTAAACTAACTAACCGATGGCCCATCTCATGTTGACAGGGTCGAAGCCAGAGCACCTGTCTGCAGCTTCAGACAAGTGCATAATATCGGGCCCTATCGAATATCCATTCAATGTATCATTTATAATAGGCAAAGGGAATTTGAACTAAGGTAAGTCCAGTATTCGCTTGACCTATCCGTACTTGAGATTGAATCGTTACTCTACAAAAGTTAAACCCTTGGGGTTGACTTTATTGGAACTGCAGGCAGGTGCGCTGGTTGAAGCTGCAAAGAAGTGCTCGCTATATCGGGTCCAGAGGCTTGCATGGCTGAAATGAAGCACGGGTAGTCAGTGCAATGGATTCAGAGACGTACGACTCAAATGATTATATAGTTGCCTGCAAACGGACAAATAGGCCCATGCTCTGAGAGGAGCCGGGACTCACGCCCCGTTCCTCTATGTAAGCCATTGCCGTTGTGGCAAAAACGGATGGATATTTTAGGGGAAAAATATTACGATCAGAGGACTGGAAAAAGTTACTCTAAAAATTGAAATAATGTGCTTTCCTTTGGGAAATCAATTTTCCCGTACTTTATTGTGTACATTTGAAATGGAGTACTTTTCGAAGTTGTTGGCGCAGACTCGATTAATGCATTTAAAATCACCTTGACAAATATTGGGAGCAACATCATCCACAGCTACGAACTCCTCTTTCAGAAATGCCAAACTCCTAACGGCTAGAGCTTCCAAGTCACCGTAATTCATATTTCATGTCACGACTAAGTGAAATTCTCTAAGCTCCCCAGATCTTCATTATTCAACTGCGCTTGCGCGATCGTCTCCTTGCGTGACGTAATTATTTTTTTCTTGTTTTTTTTTCTTCTCTCCCGCAGAAGTCTCCATTATTCTGAATTAGTGGCGATAGCTCATTGAGGGCGGGAGCGTAAGTCCAAGGCCTCCCAAAGTACAGGCCTGGGTCTCTACGTAACGAAGTTGGTCCGATCCGTACAGGCCCCCATCAAACAGTTACACGCACCCTGGTATTTTCGGTACATACTCTGTAGAATTCAAGCTTATCTGAAAAAAAAACTAAATACTGTAATTCCGTAGCTTTTAAGTAGTTTAAAGATAAATTCTATCCAGGTATGTGCAAAACATGTACAGTGCCGGCAAAAAAATGATTACATTTTAATGGCAAGAAAAAACTTTACATGAGAAATGTGAGTTAGTATTTCGTGTACCCTACCCGACATAGCTAAGCGAGAAGATGTTAGTGATGATGCATTCCCTCCGCCCAGTCATAGCAAACGTCCCATCACCCAGCCAACCCTCAGCGAGGGTTGTGTGCTGCTGCAGTGAGGACGATAGTGGGTCGCTCTTGCCGATGTGTTATTTTTTCTTTCTTATAAGTTTGAAGTCCTATAACTCTACACCTACTGCACACAGTGGGTCAAAAAATGCTTCAAATGAAGGAGTAAACCCTTGCGTTAACTATGCTAGAAAAGGGAGACTGTGATTGCTGTAACCAAAGATCTGGGGGCGTCATGAGAGAATCTATCAGCTCAAGCAGTCGGGGACAAAATGACCAACAGGGACGGTACCACAGAAGTCAGGCTCTGGCAGACCTAAGAAAACTACACTGAGCACAAATAAGCTTCTGCAGTGTGAGGTTATCCCAAATCATGCTTCAACTGCCATTGAACTCAAAAACAAACACCCTGGCATGAGCTCCTCCAGAACGTCGAAACAAGGACAATTCACGATCGCCTGCAGATGGTGCTGGGTCTTCTAGGTCGACATACCGGAAAGAAACCCATGGTCTTCACGTCCCACGTTTCAGTCTCCCTTTTTCAGCATAGTTAACGCAAGGGTTTACTCCTTCATTTGAAGCATATTTTGACCCATTGTGTGCAGTAGGTGTAAAGTTATCAGACTTCAAACTTATAAAAAAAAAACCGTCAGCAGGAGCAATCTACTTTCAACCTCACTGCAGCATTACACAACCTTCGCTGAGGGTTGGCTGGGGACGGACGTTTGCTATGAGTGGGCGGAGGCAATGCATCATCACTAACATCTCGCTTCATTATGTCGGGCATAAGCGTACGAGCCAGGAGGGCAGCGGGGGCAACTGCCCTCCCTGTGTTCGGATCACTGCTGAAATTCGGGCAAATGGCGAGAGATATTCGGGCATTTTATAAAGACATAACCAATGGACAGTTATGAGGTCAAGATCGGAAATAAAAAAAATCTCAGAGATATTGTTTGGCAGTGGACTTGTATTCAGGATTAGTTATTTAATAAAACTGCCACTTTGGAAAAAAACATATTCAACCCTTGACATTGGCAAATTACATAATTATGTTATACGCATGTTCACACACTTGTTTTAACGATCGATGTAGAAATACAGTATTGAGTACTGAGTACCTTGTCTTGTAGGCCAGCGTTTCAGCTAGCTACGTTTTGTTTTCCACTTTTTCTCGAAACTTCTGCGACGATTTTGGTCTCAAAAAATTGTAAGTTTAAGCTCTATCTACGTGCACTATCAACCCCTAGATACCCAGACAACCCTGTCAGAGTTAGAAAAAATGGATGAAATGGGTCTGATTCATCTGCCAATTTATTAATGGACCAATAAAAATATTAATTTGAAGCCCTAAATCATATCCCTCCCCAGTGCCTAGCACCCTCATAACCCTAACAGTGATGCAGATGTGCCTAGGTTTGAACTTATGGGTGATGCTGGTAGATATATAAGTAAGATATTTTGTCCAAAATCCGAGTGTTGTGGAAGAATTTTGGGGGAAAAAATGGTGCTTGCTCCTAGGAAATGAGAAAATAGTACTTTAAATGAAAATTTTTTAATTCGCCCAATTATAGAAAACTGGCGCAACATTAACAGGATTGTAGTGGAGCGTAAGGATAAATTTATAGTGAGTGCAGGACGCAGGTCAAGCTTAAAATTACAATTTTTGGGGGAGGGAGAATCATCAAAATCGGCCAAAAAGCTTTCAAGAAAAAAACTCGAAGGAAAAAGTAAGCTAAAATGCTGGTCTTGAGTATGCCATCAGTTCCTTAGTTTTTGAAACACATGCGAGTACTATGACGTATGCATTTACTTCTTATCTCCTTCTGGAAAGAATCCTATGAAACTTCTGTACATCGGTTTTGCTTAGGGGTGTGCCGATTAATCGGAAGAGCAAGTATCGGACTTCTAGAAGATATCAGCATCAGAGGATTGGCAGTTTTGGGGCATCGGCACAATTTTGCAAATGTCGATTCTTTGGTCAGATTGATCGATAGCACTAGTCAACAGTCAAATCTTTGTTCAAGTTTTTTCAATTGCTGTCGGGCAAAATTCTGAAGGGCTAGATACGAACTGACAAACATTTTTCTTTATTCAAGGAAGATGCAACAGACAAGAACAGACATAGCACTGAAACATCTCCATAGCCGAAGCCATATCATTTTGATGAAGAGAAGTAATAGAATGGAAGTAGAAGTAATAACATGACAGGCTACGACCTAAACATCCAGTGCACTATGATAGCTATTTCCAAAATTACATAAAGCGAAAATACTCCTACCATTATGATAGTTACCTATCTTACTACTAACAGGAACACGTAAAAACATGTACTGGGAAAGTTGATTTGACTTAGGGAAACCAAAGTGGAATTCGGAACCAGAGCCCCGGTGAAATTGCAGTTCGGTTGAATATACTGAGATCTTAGCTATTTTCATTCTTGGCCGGTGAGTTAAGGATACTGGGTGCGTTCGACTGGGTGGTTAAAGTCAATCAAAGCCAAGCTCGCTTAACTTTATTAGTACGGAATTGTATATAGGATATTTGACATCGCCACTTCGCATTGCAAATCTTGGAAGCAACCAAGTAATCCAAATTACATTGAGCCATTTACAACTCCATTTTATGGTGTAATATTGCGTTGCTGGCAGTCTCACAGGTAATTTATTACACGACAACGACCTGAAACTCAAATCACGGGGCCGAAGCCAGAGCACCAGTCTGAAGTTTTGGACAAGTCAATTCGACTGGGCTTTGCTTCAATCAACTTTCATGGCCCAATCGAGAACGCCTAATAGAGTCAAAATGTCGGATTGTTTGTAATCGGCTCAACATAAAAAAAAAAAAAAATAGACAGAAACGGGTACCATTTTCACACTCAGCGCATCCAAGTTACCATGCATTAGCTGAAAAATCTCAAACTACGTGAAAAACTTTTTTGTTACATGGAATGACCCTGCTAAATCATCATGGCATCATAGGATATATTTTCACGTAGCATCGCTACGGATAGGCAACGAAGTTGATAATAATAGGTATGTTGTGGTGCAAGGTACTCTAATACACTTACAAATTCCATCAAATGCCATGACACAAATTTTTTAAAAACTCTAAGGAAGGTAAAAATTATCAAGGGGCTTTAATTTATATTTTTTGTCGATTTCTTATAAATGTAGTAGACAATCAAGTCCTACATTGCCTAAAACTGCAGAGCAGGTAAACTCATAGTTGACTATTATATAGGTATTAATAATTGATAAATGGTGGAATCGGCATTGGACACTAATTGAGACTCGGCAGTGATATCGGCAGCTAATGATAGATGGAAAACTGCAGCTGAAAAAAAAAAATCGCCACACCCTTAGTTTTAGGTCAACCATGTACTTTCTTCTTAACTTTACAACTATATTTATCAGGTATATCAGTTACTATTTGATAGTTTGATAGTTTTCACTCTGATATACAGCAGGTAAGATAAATTCATGATATTTTTAAAATTCCGGCAAATAGTGTCTTGCCCCCCCCCCCAAGCAAACTTTACCCCATACGCCTATGATGTCGGGTAGGGTAAACGGATATTTTTAGCGTCAACTTTTTTCTTGCCAGTGAAGTGTAAAGATTTTTTTGCCGCCACTGAAGAGCAGGTAGCAATAATATCAGGCTGCGTCTAATGATTTTCCCAGTGACTGTACGCAATCGGACCATTTTCGAGGCCCAGACCCCAGGCCTGTACTTTAGGAGGCCTTGGTAAGTCCCGACTGCTCTCTTGGAATGGGGCTGTTGGTCAGTCTACTGCCACCTTTCTATTCTATTCTAAGTATAATGAAGATTCGACACGTGCTGCTAGTTCACGAAGATATAAATCAAATATTGTGTGCCGAAAAAATAGAGAACCGATGAATATTTTAGTTAGTTTTATAACATGATGGGAGCAGCATCATAATCCGTATTTCATCTTGACCTACCTAATTCTATGAATTTCATGGATAAGTGAATAGAGTACGCAAATTGAAATTAACGAAGCCAGTTTCTCGATTTAGCAAAAAAAAAAAATATCAGCATAAGTCGAATGTTCAGCAGGTTTTTTGAAAAACTGATATTTTTTCATCCAAGCAGCATTGGAAGCTTTTCAGAATAACAAGCGACAGCAATAAGCTAAGCTCATTGGGCTTAACTTGTCCCAGATATTGTATGTATACTATTATGCAGTCCATAGAAGTGCTGCTTTTGCCCCGGCCAACTTATAGAATGCCCTTGAAGAGGAAGAAAATACAATTTCAAGTTAAAGTATAGAGTTTTTACTGTCTCTATGTTAATCTATTTGAGTTAAGCACATTGTACTCAAATCAGAGTGACGAATCCAACGCTCTCATCTGAAGTTCCAAAAACGTATTGTCCAAGAAGGTTTCACTTCTCCAACCCATGACGTCTTTGATATATTTTATCATGAGGTTTGCCAGACACGGTTATCTAGCTAAAACTTCTCCGTCATCAGTCAGAAATGAATCCGCAGGATACATTGTCTGAAACACAGTTCCAACACTGGCAGTTTTTACAAGTATTAAAGAGAAGCGAGTGATGCCCAGAGGAAGCAAACAACAAGAGACGTTTTGGCTTATGAATCACCAAAACAAGGCCTGCAGGAATAAAGGCTGCGTAAATTAGCGAGGCAAAGAGAGTGTACTGTCCATTGCAAATCACTTTTTCGATCTTTAGTTTCTCGTTTGCAAAAAGTAGCCAGTAAGTGAATTGAAAATAAAATGCAGCTAAATTCCCTGCAATGCGAAGGTCAGTTGCATGCTAGTTTTGCTTCAAATTCATGAAATTTATTGTCAGGCGCCAATATGTGGGCAGGGCCGGATTTATAATGGGGGCATTGGGGGTGGTTGCCTCTGGACCAATGTTGAGTAGAGCTCCTCTAGAAGAAGAGGCACGTTAAAATATGGTATGTGCACACTTCATAACTCAACCACAGCTTGCTTTACTTTGATGGATCTGGCGGCCCCCGGATGAAGGGGCCCAGCTAAACTTGCAGTGAACCTCCATTGGCAAAGGGGACCTAGCTCAAATTTCCCTGGGACCACCTTAATTACCTTGGCCTCTTTTAGTTAAGCGGTTTAGTTTAACTTGTCTCATGTCTGGGCCTGTTTCGATAGAGAGGCCCTAGTTTGAATTGCTCGGGGCATCCTTTGGTAAAGGGGCCTCAGCTGAAGCTGCGCTGGGCCCCCTTTGGAAAAGGGCTCCAAGCTCAACTTGCCCTGGGCTTCCTTTGCAAATGGGGCCTCAGCTTAGCTGGCCCTGTTTGTTAAGGGACAACTCCACCTGAACTCCCAGTGGTCCTCCCCTTGTATAAATCTGGCCTGAACATACTCTAGAATAACGAACAGCGCTAAAAAATATGAAGTACATGATCAAATCTAAAATTGTTCACTTGTAATACAGTATGGAATACAGTAAAACATTATAATAATCATACAGTCATATTTTTCTTTCGTATCTTTGTTAAGTTAGCACGAGAAATTACAAAGAAAATACCTGTATTAGAAAACTAAACTTTCAAGACACCTTGGATTATTGGGGGAGGGGCCCAGGCCCATCCAAAAAAAATTATTGGGGGGCCTGGGCCCCCTCTGTTCCGCCGCCCCTGAGAGAATCTATGATTTTGATCAAAAATAATGTCAAAGCTTTCTAAATACCAAAATAATATTTTAGGTCAACCCTACAAAGGGAGACCTGAGGTGTATTGCATCTCATCTTGCAGAAATTTGTATTTTTATTGCTTTCAAATTTCTGTTGAGTTGCTGGAAACTTGTGACTTAATAAAATGGCTTTTTTCATGGTTTGTGAGAAAAATTGAGTGAAAATACTATGCATAAGTGAAAATACCATATATTTTATGATAAATTGTCCCTAAGAACGGGAGACCTGCGCTATAGTGCACCGCACCCTGCATTCGTACGGCCGGCAGCCCCGTACGTTTCCAACTTTTGTTTATACTGTCTATCTGCATGTATCTTCATCCCAGGGTTATAATTACTGATGGACAAAGTTGCTTTATACACATTATTTATAATAAATATGACCACCTTAGCCAAATGAGGCTACATCAGCGCAGTCGCAGTCCATTGTATACTGTATCATTGTGCGAATATTGTTGTGTACACTCGTAGTACATTGTTTTGCGTACGTAGACAGTACAGTCCCTGTAAAAAAGCAGGCGCCCCACAGTTCCCAAACACATGCAGACTGCCTGCATTGGTGAGCAAACTGCCACGGTTATCGTGCAAAATGTATATGGGTGTATGCTTTCTAGCGTTCTCCTAGAAATGTCCATTTTATGGTGTCTTATTATAATTTACCATTGAATCGATTATTCTTATAATATCTCAACTCGTGTATGAATGTCTGAGCAGTATGTCTGTAGATTTTTTTTTATTTAAAACACCTATACATAATGAATTTATTAGCAAATCATTAGGCTGCGGTACATTGCACCTCACCTCTCTCGTTATAACTCCTCGCCAGGGGTCTCTCTTTGTAGGGCTAATGTATGTACTTTAGATTAAAATAGGTTAGGCAATGCTAGGTTAGGTTCTGTTCACTTACAAATGTTCAGAAAAGCTTAATCTTTCGGAACGATAAAATTTAAGTATAAAAGCTATGCATTTCTGATATAGATGGGCATCATTTCACATGTCTAATAGTGTACTTCTAATGATTCCTAGTAGTGGAATAGCTGGGTGGCATAGGGCTTTTTTTTTTTATTAAATTTACATAAAAATATTACAGAAAACCTCTGAAGAACGGTATTAGATAATTTTTTTTCAAAAACACCTCAAAGAAATTCAGTATTTTGTATGCATATTCGGGTAGAATAAGGCATTCTAAAACTTTTTTTCATGAATAACTTTTCCATCTTATATGCTTGCTTTTCGAGATAGTCTTATTCGACTTAAAAGTTCCCATTGTTTTTGTATAAGAAAATTCGATCTATCATTACGGCTAGCGCAATATCGCTGTACACTTTAATATTTCTCGCATGATATTAGCAGAACCAGACCTTCTTTTCCTAAAGTTAATGTATATGAGCCACCTTGTAGCCATATAATTACAGGGATTCTTCTAAATGGCGCGACATAACCGTAATGACGGATCTCATACAAGGAACGGGAACTTTAAAGTCAAATATCTCTCAAAGTAAACATTCCAACTAAAAGCAATTCTTGAAAAGTTTCAGAATGTCTTATTCTATCTAAATATGTCAACAAAACTCACGATTGCGTATAAAACCACGAATACCGGTAAAATAAATTTAACGGAAAATCGAAGAATCCCTGCCAATGAGACGGTCATGAATGCCCGCAAGCATGATGAAGAGCCGCTGACATGCGGAGCTTAGAGAAGGCGAGCTTAGAGATGTCAAACTGAGTAGTTGGAGCGGCAGAGAGAAGAAGACAGCTTAAGGTGGCCTCGGAAGCTTTGACCGCTAAGAGTTTGCGACTCCTGGAGGATTTCTTAGCTGTGGAGGATGTCTCTCCCAATGTATGTCAAGACTATTTTTAAAAGCGTTGACTGACTCCTCACTAACAACATCGTAAGGGAGTCTATTCCAACTGCTGACTAAGAATTATTATTATTATTATTAGATTCAGTGTTTAACCACCCTAGACGCAGCGAGGAGATTCAATAGTGAAGCTCAACCGAAAATAATATTACGCTTTTCATCAGTAGGAATATTTTATCTCGGCATTCCTGCCGGAAAAACTCGGTTGGCTCAGTGCGCTACTACTGGCGAGAAAAAGGCGCAAAGTATAGTAGGAGACACTCAAGTGGTCGGCCCCTTTTGTGTCCTTCCACCCGAGAGAGACTAGGGTAATGTCTCAATTACCGAATGCCTTTCTATTACCGAACGCAATAAGATTCCTACCTATATTCGGTAATAGATGGGCATTCGGTAATTGAGACATTACCCTAGAGGTGTCCCCCGTACCAGGTTGGCTCTCTCGATCGACAGCCCACCTTACGGGGCAGAAAGAGGAAAGTAGAGAACCTACCTAACTTTACAATACTAACCTCGGCAGCAGGAACTGCGGCAAGCTACAACATCTCCTGCGGAGAAGGCACTCGGGAACCTTGGGTGCGTGATGCCCAAACATATTGTGGCAGGGAAAGGGCCCGCCACTGCTGACTAAGAAATATGGAAAGAACTGCTGACTTAAGGTCGTTCTTCGAGCTTCATGCTTGAGTTTTAACCATTGTTTCGCAAGCGATCATTAAAGTCTCTTTCAAGGAGTCCCGTTGTAGGTACATCGTTGAAGCCATTCAAATAATTGAATATTTCAATTACCTAGTTGCTCCTTGAGTCTTCTTTGCTCGAGAAAGATTAGACTCAGCTCCCGATGAAAACTTTATTCGGGAAAAAGTTCCTAGAATGCATTATTCCACGTTCATATTTCTATAAAATAAGCTCTCGATTACACAATTGACTCGCGAAAGAGACCCTCCCAAAGCCTAGCTAATGGCTGAATTAACCTGCAGTGTCCTCGCGGATCGCTGCTAACCTTCTGGCCCATCCTATGCCACGTGAGGGGAAGGGTAACTAGTTTCCTACTTTTAACCCATATTGAGGAGCGAAAATATGGATTACTAACGATAAATCAAGCACTCATTATCCAATGGTAAAATATTCAAGGTTAGGAGCGTAGGACTGGTTCTGCCATGACATCACAACCTTTTCGACGGCTGTGACCTAATTTGAGATTATCGCATCAATATCTATTAAATTAATGGTCAAAATGTCGGTAAATTTTCACTTTAACTCTCATACTATTTCTGTGGTTTTTCTTGCCTTGAGAGTGCGGTAATTTAGTCAATTTAAGACAATTTACATGAATACACTTTCAGTTGAGAATGCTTAGTTTTTGAAATATTTGACTTTGAAGTTCCATTGTTATCGGACAAAATGCAGTTTAGGTCATCCCATGAATTTTACAATTTTGTTGACGTATTTAGGTGAATTGAGGCATTTCAAGACATTTTTCATGAATACACTTTTCGTCGGAAATGCTTGGCTTTCGAGATAACCGACTTTGAAGTTCCAACCACACTCGCACAGTGTAATAGAAAATGTTCTTCCTGGTAGTTTAGGTTAAGTTAGGCTAGGCTAGATTAGGTTGGGTTAGGTCAGTTTCAGCGAATTTAGGGTCAAATTTCTGAAGTGCGCATTAATCACTTTTAGTATTTTTGTAAGCATATTCAGGTAATATGAGGCATTCTAATACTTTTCATGAATAACGTTTCCGTCGCAAATGCTTAGTTTTCGAGATATTAGACTTCGAAGTTCCCATTGTTTTTCTATGGGAGAGATAGGGACGACCCTACACAAACGAAATTTAGGTTAGGTCAGCTTAGATTAGGGCCAGTTAGGTTTTATGGGATCGCCAG
>LQNS02276924.1:29564831-29575917 GCA_001587735.2 Parhyale hawaiensis | reverse complement strand
ATCGTGATCTTCCAGTCAAATTCTGTTTTGGTGAGTCTTGGATCTAATTCACCCAGATAATAGTAATTGAGCACCAGGTAAGTAGCTATAGAGGGAGCAGTTATAGCACCGGGTAAGTATAGGGAGGGAGTAGGTAGCGCAACAGGTAAGTATAGGGAGGGAGTAGGTAGCGCAACAAGTAGGTATGAGAGGGGAAGGATTTGAAGCAGAAATTAAGACTCGGTGGGCAAGGTAGATGGTGCTGGCATTCTTAGCCGATATGAATATTTGTGCACTTGCCAAAGTAAAATTTTACTAGAGTAGATCACGATGGCTGTTCGTGTTGAAGACGTTTTATGCAACTCCCTGTCCGTAAAACTCACAACCGTGTTTGTAGTCCTGCTGCCCCATTGTGTTCTATTGTGTTCCATTGTGCATAACTGCTTTCAGTTACAGTAAATCGGTCGTGTAACCACTGTACTCCCTTACATTGATTTTATCTATTTTTCCCGAATGTTTTCCCTTGCTCTTTTATTCTTGCTTAACTGAAGGTTTCTCCCAAAGCTTCTTCGTGTACAAGTTTCAGATTTCGTTGACCTTAAGACCTTCTATTTCATGTCTCAAAACCAAGACCAAGCTATTTTTGCTGCCGTTATTCTCTTCTATTTATATTCCTTCTCTTGCCTATAGACCAGCTCGTATACGCTGTTACGGTTTTGGTTTTTTCTTTCTTGAGAGCATTGAATCTGGTTTCCACAGAAATTTTCCATACTACTGGCGTAATTATTTAGAATTGTAACTAACTTTGATAGACATTATTACTGTTAGACTTCTCCAGACTTGTGTATTTGTTGAGCCTAATTTTTGGCCCCTGTTAAGGTTGTGCCTTCGTAAGGGCGAAAATCTACATACGCTGCGGAGCTACTTCAAAATAAATTAATTAGACGTAAAGTTCCAAGTTGTGTCAAGTGTTAGAATTTCTTGGCCTCTCGCAAGAATTTTTCTTTTTGTTTTAATATTGAGTGAAATGTTTGTTTCTATGCTACTTTAATATACACAACGCATATTGGGTTAAAACCGTAATTTATGTAGGCATTTAGCTTGATATTTCCTACATATTGGACTCCTCAGGGGTATATATAGGTGGAGCCGAAGGGTTAGTTAGGTTCGCTCATCTTAAGTTACATTGAGCAGCAAACCCAGGGGGATTGTATAGGTTACCTTAGCCATTAGCTAGGCCCTTTATACGTCTGTCTTTCGTGCCCACTTTACTTCCTTCCACCTTCTGCTCCCTACTGAAGATGGTTTGCTCCGTTCTTTCATTTTTTCCCAAATTGCTGTTCCCATGCACATGGGCCTACCATTTCCTTCTCTAGGTATTGGGTAGCGCACTGACCACTCTGAGACCTACCGGCAGAAAAGCAGAGACAAAAATCATTGATAATTTAAAACGCGCCCTAGTTGGCGCATGAGCCTGTGGTTAAACACAAGAATAGTTCGGCGCGATATAGGCAGTGTGCCACTGAAGCGCTAGTAAAGACTTTTACTACTACTACCCTTCCATCTTGTTACCTTGCTATCAGTGCAGTCATCTTTGCCATTTACTGAATCAGAAGCTCCTCATTCTGCCTTATCTTAATCACAAGGTGATCTGAGTCAACACAGCTTCTCAAGACTGCTTGCACGGAGGGTACCTACTCCAACATAACCTTGGTTGATGTTCATGCAGTAGAGTTATTGAAGTAGACAAATTACACATGAAACAAATTATATTGAAGCCAAACACCTCATTTCGGAAAAAGTTGAAATTAGATGAAGAGTAGAATATGACTAACCGAATTTCATTTCAATATCTTCATTACCTTGCTATATTTTTCCTTGATATCCATCTAACTCACACATATCGAGAAATAGTGTTTTGAAACCATAGTTTGTACCCATAGCGAATGGGTTTATTACCTCCGCCAAGGAGGTTACGTTTTCGTCGCGTTTGTCTGTCCATTTGTCGGTCTGTCACCAAGATAAAGCAAAAAGTTATGAACAGATTTGGATAAAATTTACAGGGATTATTAGGTATGTTAGGAGGTACAGATGATTAACTTTTGGTGAAGATATGTCCATCCGTTTGTTTGTCTGCGTAATTTTTCTCGATGCTGTAACTCAAAAAATTATGAATGGATCTTTATGAAATTTATAGGAGTTGTTAGTAATGGTAAGAGACATAAATGATCGAATTTTGGTGCAGATCGGTTGGTTCGTTTGTATGTTTGACTCATATTTGTCATAACGTTTGTTAACAGTATAACTCAAAAAGTTATAAACGGATCTTCAAAAACATTGAACAAGCTGTTATTAATATATAAAGGCACAAATGATTAGATTTTGGAGTTTATGCAAAGAAAATTACGGTTTCAGAGCCAATTTGAATTTTTGCCACAGTTGCCTCACTTGGCGGAGGTATGCACTCTGAGTGCTCTAGTTCCTTATGGTCTGCTTGCATCCATGTTTTCCAAAATATAGTACCATGGCCACATCCTGGGAAATATTCTTGACAGGCACAAAATATTCCATAAACTGTTTCTGTAAGTGGGCAATAACAGATTGTACTGTACCATATAGATCAGAGGTGTCTAGAATGCCGACTCGTTGAAAGGAGCAGTAAATCAGGGAGCTGCATTCAAAGTGGGACTTCTGCAAAACAAGGAACCTTGCTCGAGGTCTTTGTACTCGAATTCTCCTAGCGGTACCATATGGGACCTGTGAACTTTCAAGGGGTATACCATTTATTATTTCAGGTTTATCAATCAAAAACCTACGTAGAATTATTCACATACATCTATTCTCGACTCTTTGATCGGTCACACGCAATATGCAAAAATCGTAACGAGAGGACTCTCGTGAAACTAGCACCGAAAAGTGACTTCATTTATAACGTCACATCGATGAACGGTCGGCTTAGTAGCCTATGGATATTTTGACTCCGATGCAGCAACGGTTTCGTCAAACGGTTTATGCCATACACGGTCAACTTCCATGTATGGAACCCAATGATGGAGCGGCTGTTTCGTCACTTGGGATGGTTCCATGACGGAAGCGCACACGACCAATGCCCCACACGACAAAACCGCACATTGACAAATGCGCACTTGCCATTCTATCGTTTGACTGGGTATATAAGATTTCCTGTAATTCATTTTAGTAGTGTCTGGCCACTAGTCAAACTTCAGGTGACTAGTTAAATATCAGTTTTATTTCTAATGTAAAGTGGCGTCGCAATTAGCAATAACCTCATTTACTGGCCTCCGGGACTTTCTTCTTTTCTCGCACCCTAGCCTTCCTTATATTATTAAACCATTTCTGCTCCGGTCGTTTTCCTCTCCAGCCGTGCGTGCTGATCCTCCTCCCCCCCGGTTGCTTAGGACCGTACGTGTGGCGGATACGAGAGTTAGGCCTGACACCACCTCCGTGGGAGGGAGGGAACTGAATGATGCGTACGACAGTAAACCTTTTCTGAAACTAGTTTGGATCCTCGCCCAGATGTTGGCTGCAGCCCGAATACCCTTCTGAGCTCTTCAAAACTCTTGTACGAAAACCACGAAAGTTATCAGAGTTCTCAGAAGTCTTATTTGTAACAGACGAAAGGATAACTCCCGATATTAGAGTAGGCAGACAGAAGCCAGCACACCTACCTAACGTGCGCACAAGTTAAGCCTCGAAGTTTGAATTTGCCCCGATCTATCGAGTAAAATATTCACTTCGCAACGCAGTATGCATCAGCAGTGCTTGTGAATGCTTCAGTCTCTGCGAGGACCCACTTGCCCTTACCACAATCTTCTCTTTACCCACATGGAGCCAATTGAGCTCTCGTGAATTGACCTGCCTTTTTTCACAGGAATAGCAAAATTGTTTACATGCTTCCTTCGGGTTGGGTGATTTGATCCTAGGCTGCTATAGCGCTAACGAAAATCTTAAGTTCTCCAAAAAATGCCCCGATGTGGTAAAATCTTTAGCATATTTGTTTGCTTCTTCATCCGTCCCGATGCGAAGGACTAAAGTAGGATGTACCGAAAAGCGGTCCCCATCCCACACTATATTTGTAAGATCAAACTCCTGAAGGTCCCCTCAGGAGGCATAGATATAATCATACGCGAATGGGACCATTTGGTTAGGTTAGTAACGTTCGCCCATTTTGAGCAATGGGAGCAATGCCCCTAGGTGGTTTATATATATAAACTTAGCCATTAGCTAGGCCTTAAGGACGTCTGTCTCGCGAACCCACTTTGCTTTCTTCAGATTTCATCTCCCATCTTATGTATGTTATGGGGCCGGCAACCACAGGGGGGCTTGTGTAGGTTACATTAGCAATTAGCTAGGTCATCGGGAGGTCTCTATCGTGCCCACTTTGCTCCCTTCCCGATTTCATACTTCTACTTGTTCTTGTTTTATTCTGTTTTACCTCTTCTTTCCCAAATTGTTGTTGTCAAGCATGGGTTCCACGTTTATCTTGGCATCATACGCCATGGCAAAGCACCGTATTACGAAACTGCCCACGAGCGCTATTGTTCTTGTTTACGTCGCTACGCAGGAGAGCGGAAGATGGCGGACGTACATTGCCCGTCGGAGAAATGACTTTAATCACCTTACATATTAATTTCAGTGAATACATTGTTGAAAACATCACAAATGGATATCCCCCATCTGAAATATGATTATTAACATTGTTACACACTAATTCATCTTTCGGTATTGTCGGGAAAGTCGAAAATCCAGAAGTGCAGTTTATGCACTGACCAAAATTTTATTTCTTTAATTCAATGTATTTTTCGATGCAGAATCAGAATCTAAACTCCGTTTTTATCCATCGCCTCTAGTTTTTGAGTTATAGGGAAAAAACCCTAAAAATAGGGAAAACTCTAAAAAAAGAAAGTTACGACAATGTGAGACCCGTGGGAAACCGAGCTTTTAAACGGGAGGGGGAGGGAAAAGCAGGAATTTGAATAAAAATCTAGGGGGAAATTCTCATAAATTACCCTAAACCGTGAAAATTCCTAAAATTAGACTAAAGACGTCAAATTGGTTGTTAGGTTTTCCGTCGCTTTGTAGAACAAAACATGAAATCTAGGGAAAATCGTCGTAAGGTATTTTAAAAGTAATTTCCTTAATTTTTAGAGTTTCCCCTAGGTTTTTATTCAAATTCCTGCTTTTAACTACCCTCCCTACCCAAAAACCCCGGTTTCCCACGGGTCCCCCATTGTCGTAAGGTATTTTAGGGGTTTTTCCCTACTTTTAGGGTTATCCCCCTATTAATCAAAAACTAGGTGCGAGGGAAAAAACGGACTTCAGATTCGAATTCTGCATCGAAAAATGCACTAAACAAAAGTATTAACAAAATATATAAATGTATGTACTTAATAGCAACTATTACCGCACCTTCGCCTGAGCAATAGCGTGGCAGCAGCAGCAAGTTTCTTGGGATTCACCATCATCCATACAGTCAACTGGGAACTGAGATGCAAGTATAACCACAACTGGCTTGCGAGCCAAGCTAGGAGCCAAGCTTACAAGCCGATCATGTATGCTTGCAAGGCGTTGGGACTGGGTGCCAGCCACATTTTTGGCTTCCAGCTCATCAAGTGGGAACCGGATTTAAAGATAATTTTTGCTGTTTCTAACACTAGAAAAGGAGAGAAATGACTTGAAGAGGAGAGCAACTCCTCCTCACGGCACAAAGGTGTAAAGACAAGCCTAACTAATAGACGATACGAAAATAAAATAAATATAAAAAAAAACAGTCCACCACTGTAGCCGCTGCTGCTGCCGCCGATTTTACAACCAACCACGCCGAAATATATATAAAAATTAATCGTTGCTTGTTATTAAACTTTACCTCTATTAATAAAACTTAATTCTCAAACCTAAGCTGTTCAGTATAAATGTGTGTGTAATATCATCTAGAACCAAACCAAGATATCGAAAATGAGACACCCATTTCAGTTCTTTACCGTTGAAATGAATCGTCTGGAGTGAATAACATCAGCTTAGTTTTATCCTCATGGGCAATCAATCTATTTTGAGTTAACCATTGCGACAGTTTACTTGGAATATGTTGGATATCAATTATGGCTGAGAGAAACTTGTTTTTAGTAGTGTAGAACACTGCATCATCTGCAAACAGAACACATTTCATACCAAGAGTAGTTATATCATTAATAAAAATGTTGAAAAGCAACGGTGCAAGTACGCTTCCTTTAGGGACTCCAATTTTAATAGGTAAAACTTGAGATTTTAAGGTATTACACGGTACATATTGGTCACGGTTGGATAAGTAGCTAGCTAATAATGCATTTGCTGTCCCACGAATACCATAGTGTTCGATTTTTTTTTTTTTTTTAATAACTGTGTCAACTGAATCGAACGTTTTCCGAATTTCTAAAAAGAGGCAGACCCCATACTATTTATCGTGAAAACACTTTACTAAGTCTGTTACTAGATGAAAAATTGCTAAGGGAGAATTATATTTGGCACGATAGCCAAATTGCCGGCTCGAAATTACGTTATGGATCGCTAGGAACTCGGTTAATCTGGAGTGAATTATTTTTTCAAGTATATTATTGAACGTTGATAGCGATGAAATTAGTCTGTAATTTGCTAAATCATTAGAATTACCTGCATTAGTTAATTATTAGTTGCGTAAAGCTTTTCCATCATCTGCAATCTGGCCTTTGTGTGCCTATTTCCTTATGTGTGGCAGGAAATATAAACAAATAAATCGGTACTATATAATTCACGTCGTGTTTTTATTTATATATTATATCTTTCTTGTTCTGCTTGATGTACCTAAATGTTGGTGAACGCGTGCTTTGAAATGTTGTCCAGGGCTGCCGTAGTACGGAGCTGAGCTGCTCATGCAAGAATAGACGTAAACAATACTGGACCGGATGTTTGTGGGAGGTTTATCTTTGAGTTTAAAATAGGATCCTAACGTAAATGAATTTTTGTAAGAGAACCTAAAGTTTATGTGCGGGTAGGCCTCGGAGAGGAAATAAGTAAACGAACAACCAGATAATAAATAAATAAATAAATAAATAAATAAATTAATAAACGAGTAAATAAGTAAGCAAACGAATAAAGAACCAAATAACTTAATGAATGAATAAATAAATGCATAAAAATAAGTACACAAATAAATAAGTATACATTGTAAAATAGTACTGATCCCGTAAGATTCTGGTGTTTGATTACAATAGACTTGCCAAACTGGATTTCACTTGACAACCTCAACGAAAAATTAACGGGCTCAGTGTAAACTTACGGAATATTATCCGAGGTTGCTCGCATCGGATATTTTGCGCTTCATTCTCCAGTAGGGAAACTCACTCTAGGGTTAAGATATCATTGAGAACTTAACATTCATTTGTATCACTTGTTATTCCAAGTGTCATTGTATGCCCTCAGGGGCATTTTCTGGCGGGCCCTCTCCCTGCCACAATATGTTTGGGCATCACGCATCCAAGGGTCCCGAGTGCCTTCTCCGCAGCATCTTACCGCAGTTCCTGCTGACGAGGTTAGTTTTTTGTAAAGTTAGGTAGGTTCTCTAGTTTCCTCTTTCTGTCCCGTGAGGTGAGCTGTCGATCGAGATAGCTGACCTGGTACGCGGGACATCTATGTCTCTCTCGTGTGGAAGGGGCTGACCACTCGAGTGTCTCCTAATATACTTTGCGCCTTGTTTCCCTGCCTGTAGTAACGCATGTGGCCACCACGCCTACCCATATGCGGTATTTGAATACTGCGCAAGTAGTTTCTTTGTTTGAGTTGCGGCTACGGAGGTTAAACAAAATATATAATAATAATAGTGTCATCGTATGGATCTCTAAGATTCCTTAAAAGTGAATGAGAAGCTCTTAAAATTTCTTAGTCTTTGTATCTTGAAGAGTTTATGCATGTTTCCTCACTTTATTGCTGTCATTATAAGCTTTGAAATTCATGCTAGATGCATAGGATTATAGTGGCTTGTTGATTCATGTGAAGAATTTATTCATTCATTTAACTAACCAATAGGTCGTAAAAACTCAGCCCAGATTCAATAGCTCTGCTATTATTTTTTATATTCGATTGAGGGACGTTCGGTTAAAATTCACAGAAAGAACTGCTGATTGTTGATTAGGAACAGTTCGAAGATTTAATCTATTAAAAGCAACGATTCGTTAAAAGGAGGAGAAATCAAAACTGCGTAAATAATCAGTGGTCCACAGCGCAGCGCCAGAGCCCCACGCAGGTTCGTAACAAGGGCCGATAAGTTATGGCATCCAGGACCAGCGTAGACGTCTCAACCCTCAAGTGTTACTGTGAAAGAATTCGACTAACTATTCCTTGAATAAAACGCGGTAATTGAACTGAAATAATGAAAATATTCCTAACAAATCTTCTGCTAATAGTATTGAAGAACTGAATTAATAATAGAAGTCGAGCAAAATATGGAGGATCAAGTAGACATGAAGAGTCCCCAGCCCTCCAGCCTCCGACCCTAGAGCTGCTCGTACTACGTCTATGAACATAAACGCTACGCGCAGAACCTTGAACGTAGATCGGAAGAAACTGAAGTTTATAAGAAATCTTCGACGGAAAGTAAAAAAATTTACTCTATTTCATAGATCTTTGCAATATATGAGTTTGAAACAATAGTATCTCTCCCCTAGATGTATTTTATCGGAACTAAGGGAAGTGGCAAGTCTAACTAGCGGCATGAACAGCGGAGGTACTTCTCGAAATAATGAATAACCTAACTAACGAGTATGGGTAATGCAGCCAACTGATCTACTAAAGGGAGAATGGGCAAGGAAGAATGGAGGCAGCACAGCAGACGGAGTCTAACATAAGTACGGAACAGCGACCGTAGACTTCTCCGGAGCAAGCCCCCTCTCGTAGTACGCTTAATACTGCAAATGAATAGATGGGTTACGGAATGCTAGCAAAGACTATTATTGAGTTTTAGAAAGAAGTATTGAATATTAACCAGATTGCGCTATAACTATGCTCACCTAAGAGATTATTACCCTCAGTGAACGAAGTTCTTTCTGGTGTCTTCGATTAGATGTGGAAATTGAGAAATAAGAAAAGTTGATCAAGTTTGCTCCAGTTAAAAATAAAGATTGTAAAAAAATAAGATAGTTTGAAGAAAAGTTGAGAGTCGATGACTACGAAGACTCTTTTGAAGGTATTAAATCAGCCTCCAAAATAAATAACCGACGTCCTCTTCAGCGAATTAAATTAACGAAATATTGATACCTGGAGCAACTACAAAAATTGACTGGTGGTCAGACGTACATTCAAATCAAAGCATACTTAGGCGACAAATTGTAGATAATGTTAAAGATGGTGGGACGATCCTCGCCAGACAGATGAGGGCCGCAGACGCCAAACACGGGGGCTACACACTATAGGAGCACACAGACACTTGAAGAATCGCGTCTATTAACATTCCTCCAATAAAAAATGGCGGGTGAACAAACTCAAATAATTAAATTTTAAAATATCCAGCTATTGATTTGAAACTATATGATTGACGAAATTGTTAAAAAAAACAAATGATAACTGGTAAAGAGAGGCAGAGCTCTTCCGAGGTCCGCTCGTCTAAAGAAAAAGAACTGGATACAGTAAATCTGATTTTGATATGAAAAATAATTTGACTTAAATGTGAGATTTTCTCACATTCTTGAAATTTAACAGCGCATCGAGTTCCCGTACGTGGTGCTACCACTTGCAAAACGCCCAATATTGCGTTTCGATGCTAAATGAGTTTTTTTTACTGCTCCGTTCTAAAAGAATTCTACCAGTAACAAAAGAACTGCCTCTTGTCACGCACAGAGTGTTGAACATCGACCAAGCGGCAGGAGTAATTACTTATTCATCTTCATTTATAGCTGGAATGTTGACAAGCATGAAACAGACTTAATTGGTAACAAGGGCGAAACTTGTCAGAACAAGAGATATTCGACGGTCCCTGAACGCGTCATGAAAAATGCTTAACCTGCTGAAACTACTTTTCTCCAGTCTTTGCATAATTGCTACGTTTATAGTAAAAAGTTTAATATTGAACATAAAAATAAAGAAATTACGCAGCTTCAATCTACCATTGGGAATGCACTCAAAACAAAGAAAAAGGAAAATATAGCTTGCCATTGGTAAGAATTAGGCGTAATCGCTTTGCATGCGAATAAAATATATGAATGTTTTCTTAAGTTTAACTAAAATGTTCAAAACCTCCGTTCTGAGCATTATGCGATGCAAAGTAGCGACGCGAACGCTAGACAATAAAGTATGTGTAAATAAAGGCTTAGTGGAGTGGTGATTAAGTTTGCAGCTAGCAGATCCAATAATGAAGATTGAATCGTGAGCAAGTTAAGGCCAGTCAAATTGATTATCTAGAAATTTCTCACTCTAAGTTCTCGGTTCGAATGATCCATTAGTATTTATGTAGACTCTAAACCTATACCAGTGAGACTTTTCATTAGATAAATTTAAATGAATCAATAAATTTGGACTGCATTTAAATTTAGAATACATTTCTCTCTCAATAATCATATAGGCCTATAGTATTTTGTAGGAGTGCGAGAACATTTTCAAAGTTTTCTTGGGTTGCCAGACTTAGAAAGGGCTACAAATCCCTGGTTTACAGACGCCCACACCACAAGCCACCAGCTCTGACACATGTGCCATCTAGACAATTTTTTACAAAATCCTTAAATTTACGAAAGCTTAGATGAATTTTGGCAATTGTTTACTTTGGGTGAGCCAATTTATTTTCTTTATTCATGGTCAGATCGTTTTGAAACTTGCACAGCATACGTAAAAATGAATTTAAATAACATATTTATTAATGTAAATTTTTCGATTTTCGCAATAGTTTATCAGTAATGTTGACATAATAGTTTCTTCATTTCCACCAATCACAAGAGTGCTTGACGCGAGTTACTCTTTCCAACCAATAAAACACTTGCGTGACGCTGTGGTTGACCAATGAGAGTGACGCGTTGGTGTCAGCCAATGAGGAGCGTGTATACTGTATGGCTGCAAGTATTGGGGGAGTTACCCTAGTTTTTCGAAATTT
>LQNS02276924.1:29553482-29564708 GCA_001587735.2 Parhyale hawaiensis | reverse complement strand
TTATGTTTGGTTAGTGTACGTAAGATTAGGATAGGTTAGCGTAGGGTAGGTTAGGGTAGGTTAGGATAGGCTAGGATAGGCTAGGATAGGCTAGGATAGGCTAGGATAGGCTAGGATAGGCTAGGATAGGCTAGGATAGGTTAGGATAGGTTAGGATAGGTTAGGATCGGCTAGGATCGGATAGGATAGGCTAGGATAGGCTAGGATAGGCTAGGATAGGCTAGGATAGGCTAGGATAGGATAGGTTAGGTTAGGTTAGGATAGGTTAGGGTAGGTTAGGATAGGTTAGGTTAGGTTATCAAAAACTATTGCGAAAATGAAAAATTTTGCAGGAATAAATAAAGAAAATAGACTGGCTCACCTAAAGTAAACAGTTCCCTGAATTTTACTTCATTTGTATATGACACTTTTTGGATAGTGCCGTTGACTGATGCAGCTCGATGACTCATCTCATTTGACTGGAACAGAAGCAATGAACAGTTCATTAATTTTTATAGGTAATACACCTGACTGAGGCAAATGACTCCAGCCATGATTATAACGCTCGTAGGATCAGAGTGCACTGCACTGTTGTTTATGACACTTTATGGGTAAAGCAGATAACTACCATTTCAACTCGGACAGAACTAATGAATTGCTGCCGATGACACTTTTGGCTGATACAGTTACTATAAACATCTTAACCAACCAGCAGCTTGTGGTCACGCAGGGATGTACAACTACCCTTAATCAACAATAACAAAGAAAAATAGGAAAAAAAACACGTGTCTTGCAATCATCAAAATGTTATCGGTACTTCCCCAGAGTGACCGTGACAACCAACGCAGGGCTGGTGGTCTGACTGGAGCACCTCTTTTATTGACGGAGTGCAGGCGGAGCGCGACGCGCGTGTGTGTGTGTGTCGTCCGTGCGCTAGTTGGTTGGTGTGAGACCTTAGTCGCCAAGAACACATTACGACCAGGTTAATGTCTTAAGGGGAATTTTTATTTATTTATTTATTTAGCCTTCTTTTAATACAGTTAGAGAGACGGAAAGATTACTTACACAGAGCACATATATGAAAATGTATCATGTGTACCATAATTTTATATGAAGGACGAAAACAGCGTTTATATAAAAACTTCTGTTATTACAAAAATTTTGTTACAGTTCCAGAGAAATAGAAGTTGATAAACTGAGAACAATAAATTTCGAATCAGTAAGGTTAAATTTCAGGGTAATATTTGGCAGCTTAGAAAGGGGCAACGAGTGACTAAGTCACTAAACTGAAATAGAATTGATTGAAGAGCCAATTCAGCTGAAAAGAGCTATGGATTCTTCACAGAAGAAATACAACCAGGAGCACGAAAGATTCTGCGTAGCAGAGCATGCTTTTTAAATCTTGACTATAACGCCGACTCAGAATACAAGTGATAATCAAATTAACAAAAACTGTCGACATAAAAAATGTTGTTAACGTATCAAGATTAGCTATATTCCCATCTTCTGAACAAAAAAGGATACGGTATAAATGTCAAACTAAAAGTATATTATTTCAGTATGCTAACTGGGAGAGAGATGCTATCGTGGGGAAGCGTAAAAGGCAAATGACCAGAGTAAGCTTGAGAGGGTCTCTATGTCAGTGCTTGCGCAGTCGAGACGGCTAGGGAGCTTCGGAGGTGGAAGGGATGGACATTGTACAGTCGGGAGAAAAACTTCAGTGGTGGATTGTACTGAGGGGAACGGCTGAATTCATTATGTTGAAGCTGGGATTAGTTTAATGAATGTAAAGAGATTCTAAAGTTGTGAGTTCTATTGAGTTGGAGAAGTCGATAATGGAGAATTCTTTCCTGCTAATGGGATGGCTATTTTGTTCTGCATAAAGACGGGGAGCTGAATGTCCCAATTTTGCAAATGGTAAACTTGTTCTACTGTATATACCTAAATATTGGTCAATGCGGGCATTGTAATGCTGCCCGGTGCTGCGAACATACGAAGCTTGGCTACTTTTGCAACTGTAGCTGTAAAAAACACCGGACATCAAAAGTTTACGGGTTTGTCTTTAAATTTAAAATAGGATCCGATGGTAAATGTGTTTTCAAAGGAAAACCTAAAATTTACATGCGGGTAAGCTTCAGATAGCAACTTTTTCAAAGAGTTTACTGTAGCGACAGTAGTTGTGCTATAGTACGGGAAGGAGTGGAAAACCTAATTCATGAACAGTAGGTTTAGTAATTCCGGGGTCGAATAGCTTGTCTAGAAACAGCTTGCAATTATGGTCCATAAGGTGGTGGGGATAGCCGTTATTCGTGAAGAAAGTACGAAGAAAATCTACTTCGTTCGAAAATGCTAGGTAACAAGAAGACGAGTGATATGCCTTAAACAGTAAAGTTTTGATTGCATTTATTTTAAATTGGTCAGAGCAGTGGCTGAAAAAGCTAGTTCCGAGACCAGAAAAAGTTGGCTTCCTATAGATTCTACTGGTCAGTGTTGAGTTCTGATTTGCAATTAGGATGTCTAATAATGCTATGCAATTATTTGATGAATTTTCAGCGGTGAACTTAATGTTAGGGGTGTTTACTATTTAAATATTGTAGAACTAGATCTGAATCGGTTGCGTTTTGAAAATGAGGAATGCGTCATCTACGTAGCACTTGTAATGGATGGGTTCGAAGTTAGTCGGGCATTCGTCAAGCCATATTGCTTCGTGATTACATAAAAAGATGATCGCTAGCGACGGACCGAGCGAGAAGCACATGGAGACTCCTTCGATTTGTTTGTATCGTCTATTGTTGAAAATGAAAAATGAGTCTTTAAGGGCCAATTCAGAAAACCGCTGAAAGTGGGTTGTCCATGTTGTGGAATGAGACAATATTGTCAAAGATTTTGCTACATATAAAATCTATTGTTTCGTCTAAACGTTTATTATTAAACGGGAAAACGATATCAAAACTAGATAATGCGTTGGATGGAAACTGATGATTTTTGATGCCGTCCTTAAATTCGTAAGAACTGCGCAAGGTATATTGATTCGTTGTAAACGGATCGAGAAGTGGGACAAGGAATTTGTCCATTGGGTAGGATGGAGTATTGTATGCGGCTAATACTGGTCGAAAGGGATATTGGTTTTGTGTACTTTAGGGAGACCGTACATGATTCCAGGAGACGCGACACAGTGCTAGAGGGAGCACTAAGTTGGTTTGGAGATAATGTTTCGGTCTAGTAATTTTCTCAAGAATCTATGAAATTTATCTATGAATTTGAGAGTGAGTTTAAAAGGATCGGTATGATTTTCATTGAGGGAAACTTTGTTGTGTCACATAAAATGGTATTCATTTTTTTATCGTATTCGTGTGACGCCGTCCGTGCACCATTCTGTGATCATGTGATAATATCCGGTCACACCTTTTCCTGTCACACCTTGTCTGTCGAGCCCTCAGCTATAAAAGGGTTGACCCGCTTACCGGGGCAGCTCNAAGCTTGTCGTCATTTCTCCTGTTATCCATCCTAGCACTTTCGTCTGACCTACGGACATCGCCAGCATTCGCGGAACCCCTAGTTAGGGCAGGCTCACACAGTAGCCACGCAAGCGCTCTAACATTCGTTCCTATTTAAGATGACAACTCCCATACCCTTGTCCGGTTTACAAACCACAACAGAGTTATCTTTACTAAAATTTGATAAAAGAGACAAATCCAATTTTGAAAGTTTTAGAGGAGAACGGTTTTAGCTTACTGTGTGAAGAAATATTGTTGCAAGTTTCTTTGAATTTTCCTTTACGTCTGCAAACGAAAATTTAGGGCTAAGAGGTTGGGATTTTAATCTGGCAGCTAGATTCTCAAAGCTTTTGAAATATATATAATAATTAGGTCTGGATAAGAAAGCAAAATTCTAGACCGAATGATGACAGAAATTTGAGGCGTGGCGAAAGTCTTACATTAGAATAGTTAAAAATGACATTATAGGGGTTGCAAGAGGTTGGGTTAGAAGATGTGCCTAATGTATATAATTTTCCGCTGTGGACGGTTTTCGCTGTGGATATAAATTTCTTAATATTACGCTGCACGAAATGTATTATGCTCAAACTGTCAAGCAATGAAAAACTGTTTTTAATTTGCCACAGTTAATAGTCAGCTGAATTTGCATGCTTGGTTATGTTACTCTGCTGGGTTTGAATTTCGAGGTCCGGAAGTTTTGACTGCCTTGATTTATGCAGTTGACTATAATGAAATGACTGTCTGTACAAGCGGAAGCAAAGGAAGTTTGGTGTGACCTGGTAAGCTTTGCAGCAGTTCAGAAAGTTGAGATCTAATTTTGATTTTTCGTGTTTAGATCTCAACTTCCTGAACTGCTGCTAAACTTACCAGGTCACACCAAAATTCCTTCGCTTCCGCTTGTACAGACAGTCACTTCATAATAGCCAACTATATAAATCAAGGCAGTCAAAACTTTTGGACCTCGAAATCCAAAAACAGCAGAGAAACATAACTAAGCATGCAAATTCAGCTCACTATCTGTGACAAATCAAAAATAGTTTTTCATTTCTTGACTGTCTGAGCATTATACATTTAATGCAGCGTAATGATCTTTTTTCAGTGCACTACAAAATTTGTTTTTGAGCCTCAGCCGCCAAGTCAGTTGGTTTAGCAAGTGTCCCCAGTAATGTTCATAATACCCTTCGATTATACGACGAATAACAATATAAGGAGCATTGAGATTTTTTTCATCATTACTTAACAAACACAGTAACTCATTCGCAATCTGTCTATATGTCCAGTGAAAACACAGGAAAAAAAGACTGTCGTCTGCAGGGGGCTTTAAGTGCACAAAAATGTTTGTTGCTGGGTGATTGAAGACAGACAGAAATGAGAAATTTCTATCAAAGGCTCGTCCAAAGTGCAGATAGAACATCACTACTGCGACTGTACATTATGCTGCTGAAACCCAAATTAGATTACGTAAGTGAAGCATATACATCGGCCTCCGCAACCAATCTGGGGCATTTTTCTTCAATGCAAAACTCCGCAGTGCGCACTGCAACGGGTGTCTTTCGTTCATTACCCATTCTTAGTATATACGCGGAATATGAGCTGAAACCGGTAGAGTATTACCGTGACATCAAACAACTTAACTTTTATTCGGATATTGGCTAATCCACGACACCCATTGCATGATCGACTGAACCATGATGAGAGCGACTCCGATGAGAATGAAGAAGCTTCAGCTCCACTATCGCGTGGATTTCTCACTGGGATGAATCAAATGCAACCTGAACGCGAATTGCAGCTGAATCCCTTGTTGATGGAGGTGCCATATCCTATTGCACCATGGAAGATCCAATCTGTATCGGTATGCACGGACCTTTATGAACTTTGCAAAAAGCGACACTCGGATCGTGAAATGAGATATCGATTTGCAGAGCACTTTAGAAGTCATAACCAATCCTTTTCCCTCTTTACCGATGGGTCGAAGACTGCTGATGGCGTGGGCAATGGCTATGTGGGAGCGGGTGTGGAGTTTTGCCGCCATATACAGTCGAATGCTTCTGTCTACACAGCAGAGCTGTATGCAATCTATGATGCGATGGCATATTTATATGAACGCCCTGAGGACATGTGCGCTATCGTCAGTGATTCCCGTAGTGCCATTCAGGCCATACAGCGCCTGAACTCATCCACTCATCCAACGCATTCACTGTCGCTTGTTTGACCTGGGCAAACCAGTGACCTTATGCTGGGTCCCCAGCCATGTCGGCGTGCCTCAAAATGAGGCAGTTGATCGCATTGCAAGAGAGTGCATCTCTAATACTGATCCCACTGTCACACCAATCCCTAGGTCTGATATGAAATGTAATATTAAGCAGGATGTCTGGCATCACTGGCGACGCCGATGGGAACAGAATGCTCAAGAGTCAAAGTACTATGAAGACCATCCCTCACTAACACCTTATTACCTACGGAACTTCACTTCCCGAAAGTGGGAAATTACCATGACCAGACTTAGGATTGGCCATACGAGGCTAACACACGGATTCATGATTGGGAGACGAAATCTCCCATACTGCCCTGACTGTCTAGTGCCTCTCTGTGAGGCAGATCTTGGTAGAATGCCCATCCTATATGGATGAAAAGCTGGGACATTTCACAGCTCCAGTTGCACTCATGGACATCCTGAAGGACGCCTCTGTTGCAATTTACGGACCTTTGTACCGATACTTGTCAGATTTAAACTTGCTGAATAATATCTGAATTTCGAATCTATGGGTTCTTGTAAGACTCCGACAAATATGGGAGACTGCACTCCCCGGAAACAAATCTGATTATACAAGCATCTCTGTTGAAACGCCTGAGCTGCGACTACGGAGGCTAAACAAAGTGTTATAATAATAATTCAGCTGAAATACTGCCAAGTTTAACACTGTAATCCATATTTCAACAAAATGTTATTGCATAAGTTATAACTCATTTTCGTTGGTAACAATTGTACAGCTTTTACTAGTTCTGGATCTCGTTTGATAAACGGAATTGTACTGAATAATAGTAATATATATAAAGTACTTTAATTTCACTGACATTCTTAGGCCAGGGCCCCACTGACGCAACAAGCAATTCTCAGCAATTTTTTTTTTTTGGGGGGGGGGGCATGGCGTTTGCGAGCAACGTGTGTCGCGCGTGTGCATCCGGGTTACGTCCGTGGGGACAGTAGATTGCTGTCCGCGATGGTACACTTTCATACAAAAAACTTGTCGCGCCGCAAGCCGCCTGTTGCTGGGATGGGGCCCCGGCCTATGTGCTCTACGCCAGATATCGTCCGTTTCATTCACGGACATACCTTCATGGGTTTATAATCTTCTTTTCCTTTACAGTATTCGTCTGGATAAACTAATTTTGAAGTTTGAAAAATATTTAGCACAGATCCGTACTGATTTAATAATATATTTGGTGTGGGTATACTGCACCAGGAATGCAAGATGACGAAGCGGCTATACCACCGCAAGGCGATTGCAGCCATCATCGCTTTCATCATCATTCAGTCCAGCCTTGTTCCAGGAGCAGGTACGCATTTAGCTACTATTTAGTAGCAAGTAGTAGTACTACTATTGTTTAAGATTACTGCAAAAGCATCAAGTTGCAAAAGTTAGTGAAGACTTACCGCCAAAGCTGGGTGCGTCCCGATAGCAATAGTTTTTTATTCCCGGTTGTTATCCGCTCTGTAGGATTTTATTAAGTTTTCTCACTAAAGATTCAATAAAAAATAATTCAGCCTTGAGTTGCATTTTCTTTAGTTAGGACCGCTGTATGATTGCATATGGAAACTAGAGCACTCTGAGAGCGCATACCTCCGCCAAGCGAGGCAACAGTGGCAAAAAAATTCAAATTGCTCTGAAACAATAATTTTCTTTGTTTAAACTCCAAAAAATTTTTATTTGTGCCATTTGATAGTAATAACAGCTTGTACAATTTTCTTGAAGATCCGTACATAACTTTTTGAATTATACTGCTAACAAACGTTATGACAAACATTAGTCAAACATACAAACCAACCATCCGATCTCCACCAAAATTTAATCATCTGTGTTTTCCGACATTACTAACACCCTCAATAAATTTCATAAAGATTCATTCATTGTTTCTTGAGTTATAGTGCTAACAAGCATAAAATTAAAAGCAGTGACAAACGAACGAACGAACGAACGAGCGGATCATTATTAAAATTTGATCATCTACCCTTTGTTATATACCTGACAATTCATGTTAATTTCATCAAAATCCATCCATAACGTTTTGAGTTATGGCATTGATAAAAAATGAGGCAGACAAGCAAACGAATGGACATATCTTCACCAAAAGTTAATCATCTGTTTCTCCTAACGTACCTCACAATCCCTGTAAATTTCGTCCAAATCGGCTCATTACTTTTCGAGTTATCTTGCTGACAGACAAACACGAAGAAAACATAACCTCCTTGGCGGAGGTAACAAATGGTGATGGGAGCTGGAGTTGGCCCTAGAGCCCAACCAAACTATAAAGGCTCATTCAATTGACTTGTTTAAGTCGACCTGCTGCAGGTCCTCCTGTCTGAAAATTTCATAGGGATGCCTGGGCTTCGGGCGTTTGAGAAGAAATTTAGATGAGATTAGATAGGCGGCAGTAGACGAACCAACAGGCCCATTCCCAAAGAAACACCGGAGCTTACACCCCGGCCCTCTATGTCGAATCGGTTGCTGTTTAGAAGATGGTGGAAATTAGCAGCCCTTGGTTATGTGATAAAACAAGTTTCTTTACCATATTTGCATCATGTTTTGTATATCATGATTTTGAAGGAATGATAAATGTTTTGCGTTTTTTTTTTTTTGTCATTTAAAGTGAACCAACATCGTTTACGCACCCAGCATGTGGGTTATGGTACTCGCTCATGCAAGGGCATGGACAATTAATGTTGGTGTCATTTTAAGGCTCGTAATCTCTGCTTCAGGCTGACATCTTGAGAATGGATGAGTATTGGATAGTTTGGTCATGCTAGCCTTTTAATTTGGGTTACCTTTTTTTAAAAATTCGATATAAAGTACTTTACTTTGGATCATAAATATGATGGCATGATAGAATGTATTTTGCATTGTAGGATAAAAATTGCCCAACCTAGTAAAATGTTAGTCCTGCATTGCAGACTGTTTATCAATCATTGGTGTATCCATAATCTTCGCTATTCTACATCACTTATGTGTATTTATCACCGGGCCAGCAGTGATAAACTTAACCCGATTTTTCACTGGTAACCATGTATATTTGTTGATCTTCGCTTGCTGTAAATTTTTCAATTTTATCGTCATAAAACGTTGGACTGTTCGCATATTCATTTGTATCTACCAGTAATAAGGTTCATATGCTTAATTATATCGTGATTCGGTTCCTTATTACGCATGTTTCCGATTGCAGCCAGTTCTGTACATAGATTTTTTTTTCTTCTTGTAAAACGAAAAAACGAAAGTGTATTAACCACGAGTGGAAATTAACATATAGAGAGAATACGTGTTCATGGAACTCTAAACTTTTCAGTAATAATCATTAATTGAACAAAAAAAAACACATTAAGCAGTTTAGCCAAGCTATGAACGAGCATATTTATCGAAAAAATTCAGTAATTATTATTACTGACACAAAGTGCTTAAGGGAGCAAGTCCGGACTATGATGGACTGCTGCTGCCTGTGATATTTATCGATAATTATTATCAGTGGTTTTATGCCAAGATCTGGTGCTGTAGGATCATTAATTATACCTAGAGGCTTTCCTAATTTCTTTTGGAGAAAAAATAGAAAATACCTGTAAAATTGCCTAAGGTAATGGTATTATCTGGTACGTAGTACATTCTCCTTTTTGGGCTGCAGTTCAAAAATTTACGATGATCGCATCGAAAGGTTACATGGTGTTGTCACCGATTAAGCTAATTATATTTATCTTCTCCCGCCATGTTCAACCCTCGACAGGATCTTGCTCAAGTAAGTTGGCAGTATAGGTTTGAACGTTCACAACACCCAATTTCGCTGTCTTTGATTTATGCACTTTTAGAAGGGCTTGCACATGCAAGGCTTTTGCAGCTGCAGAATTTTTAGGAATTGGGTGATTATAAGCTTTGAATTTCACAGCCATCTATATATTAATACGCTTGTTCCTACCTACCTACCTACTTATTTGCCTACCTATGCACCTGCGGTGTGTGTCACGCCTTTCATCACCAATAGACGGAAGGAAATTAGAGATTCGATGACTTCGGGAAGCTGGGTATCTATAATACATACGGCGGGGGCAGCAGTACGACGCAGCTGGGCGAGGTCTTGTCAGTGATTACTTTAGCGTTGGAATTTCCCGGTTTTTGGTTAGACGAAGCAGCTTCATTGGTAACCAGTAACGTAGCGAGGAAAATTTCCGTGGTGGGAAGGGTGAGGAACTGCTTGACAAAACAAGCTAGGCTCTAAGTAAAGCAGCAGGGAGAGGGGGGTTCCAGACTGTTTTGGGAGGGAATGCGTCCTCCCACGCTCCCGGCCTCATGGCTACGCTACTGCTAAAATATGAACGTTTCACGGGTCCGCCTGAAAGGCCTTGCGAAGCTGTGAAAGTTTCACGGATACAGCTACTATGATTTTCACTGGCCGTGTTACACTGTTTTTCGATAATAATTTTTAAAAAAATTGTCGGATCACTATGGTATTTCACCCCAAAGCCTTTTACAACCCAACCTAATTTATGGCCCACATAGCCCGTTGCTATAGGTGTATACAGAGGAGTTTATTCTTGTATATTAGGCCTATATTAAGCTGAAGCCTGGAAGTCGCGTCTACACGTTCGAACGACGACCCAGTGTTGCCAGGATGTCGAGGCGAAATATCTGTAGACCGGAGCCGAAATATCTGTATCTTGCCAGAAATATCTGTAGATCTAAATGCTTTTACTAACGTGTCATGTCTGTCATTTGTCTATAAATTGTATTACAGACCGTTTCGAACTCTGTAAGTGACACGGCCTATGACAAACTATACCCATCGATCTGTTATTAGTCAAGGAGAAGCATAGCGGCACCGTTAAATTGGGTATATATGCAATTTTTTTGCTGAAAGACAGTATAGGGTGTCTACTTTAAGAATTCGACGGGTGCCACCTTGGCATCCTTGGGCAATTTTCTTTATTGACGTCATAAGCCCCGCCCACCTGATCACATACATCTTCATTATGACCTACTCAGTTTTTGAAATAAACATATCAAGTTTGGTATCAAATTAAAGCTTATGGCAAATAGAATGTAAATATAAAGATTAAAAGAGATAAAACACAAGTAGAGGTCACTTATAGATCATTTAATGCTAGGCAAGGTCAAATAATGTTAATTTCACTGTACTTAAAATTAAACGTGTAAAATATCATGTTTTGAGTGAAATCGAATCATTTTATCGTATGCAATAAAACTATATGGTTCTAGATAGTATGCTACAAAATAAATCACTTTACGAAGGGCGAAGTCAAACACATGTAAACGTATTACCTGCAGGTTTCGGTATACAATGATATTCAGGATACGGATAGAGTCACGTACAATATGGCACCTAAAGCTAATTTACACTTCGTTTGAGACAATTATCCCACACTTCGAAAGATATTCAACGTTTTGAGCCATGTCTTTCTGTTTTCTTGTCACCACTACTCTTGTCTGATTCCACTTTTTCTCGAGGCTTATCCAATTCTTCACCCTCATCA
>LQNS02276924.1:29521821-29545275 GCA_001587735.2 Parhyale hawaiensis | reverse complement strand
CATTGGGGTCTCTTTCCAAGAGTCCCGTTATAGGTACGTCGTTGAAGCCATTCAAGTACTTGAATGTTTCTATTAGTTGCCCCCTGAGTCTTCTTTGCTCGAGAGAAATCAGACCAAGTTCTTTCAGGCGACGTTCATGCGACTTGTTTCTCAACTGAGGTATCAGTTTCGTCGCTTTGCGTTGGACTCTTTCCATCTTATCGATATCTTTACAGAGATGAGGCGACCAGAATTGAACAGCAAACTCTAAGTGTGGCCTCACTAATATGATAGATCTTGATAATAAAATGGTTGAAATAAATTGATTTTGAACTGCGCCTGTGCCCTGAATTCACTATTTTTGATGAGACATGGAGTTTATATCGTTAAATAGTGATTGAAAACATTACCATTTACTAGAGCACTCTGAGAGCGCATACCTCCGCCAAGTGAGGCAACGGTAGCAAAAAATTCAAGCTGACTCTGAAACCATAATTTTCTTTGCATAGACTCCAAAATCTAATCATTTGTGCCTGTTGATAGTAATAAGAGCTTGTGCAATTTTCTTGAAGATCCGTTCATAACTTTTGGAGTTATACTGTTAACAAACGTAATGACAAACATGAGTCAAACATACAAACGAACAAACCGATCTGCACCAAAATTTAATCATTTATGTCTTTTAACATTACTGATAACTCCTATAAATTTCTTAAAGATCCATTCATTATTTTTTGAGTTATTGTGCTAACAGGTATAAAATTAAAAACAGTGACAAACGAACGAACGAACAAACGGATCATTACCAAAATTTGGTCATTTACTCTTTGTTATATACCTAACAACTCATGTTAATTTCATTAAAATCCATTCTTAATTTTTTGAGTTATGACATTGAGAAAAATGAGGCAGACAAACAAACAAACAAACGGATGGACATATCTTCACCAAAAGTAAATCATCTGTTCCTCCTAACATACTTAACATGCCCTGTCAATTTCAACCAAATCGGTTCATAACTTTTTGAGTTATCTTGGTGACAGACAGACAGACAAACAGCCAGACAGACAGACAAACACGACGAAAACATAACCTCCTTGGCTGAGGTAACAAGGAATGGCGATCCTCTAGAAATCTAAAATTTTTTATTAGTCAACTTTTGTAACTTGACAGCATGTAAGTGGTAATCCACGCCATGATGTGGCAAGTGTTCTTGCAGCTTTCATTTACTTCAGAAGTCACTTAATTTAAGGTTCACTGCATTTCATTTAATTGACTGCCAACGCCTTTACTGGTCTCACCAATATAACTTCTGTACAGATAATGTAAGCAAGTTAGTAGATTGAGTTTTTGGCATTTTTTCTTCATTTTTCTTTCCCCAAGCAGCATAATTACTTTTTCAGGTGCTGAAAGTTTCAATATTGCGTTGGCTTTAAACGTTGTTCTTCAGAAACAGGTAACGATTAGCTTTGGGCCTATAGTAGTTTCAGCCGTGTTGGGACAATTTTGTAAACCGCTCCTTTGTGTTATCTTTGGATATGTTGTTCATTTTGTAGCGTTCGTTCGACAACATATCAGAGAGCTGTTGATATTTTCTAATGGTACACCTCATTCTTGTCCGTTGACTGGATCACAGGCTCTGTCATTCAGGCCGACAATTATTGCACTTCGTTTATGACTTCGCAGTCGTAGCATTCATAGTCAAGGAACCGACTTATGTGCGTTAGCTTGCGGTATACGCTGAATATTAGTGAGTTGGCTTGCGGTATACGCTGAATATTAGTAAGTTGGCTTGCGGTATACGCTGAATATTAGTGAGTTGGCTTGCGGTATACGCTGAATATTAGTAAGTTGGCTTGCGGTATACGCTGAATATTAGTGAGTTGGCTTGCGGTATACGCTAAATATTAGTGAGTTGGCTTGCGGTATACGCTGAATATTAGTAAGTTGGCTTGCGGTATACGCTGAATATTAGTGAGTTGGCTCGCGGTATACGCTAATTATTAGTGAGTTAGCTTGTGGTATACGATGAATGTTAGTGGGTTGCTCGCGGTATACGTTGAATGTTAGTGGGTTGTTTGCCGTATACACTGAATGTTAGAGTGGGTTGCTCGCGGCATATGCAGAATGTTAGTGGGTTACTTGCAGTATACGCTGAATGTTGGGTTGCTCGTGGTATACGCTGAATGTTAGTGGGTTGTTTGCCGTATACGCTGAATGTTAGCGGGTTGGTCTGCATTATACTGTAAGCTAAATGCTAGAACGTTAATTTTGGATAAAGGCCGAGTTGTAGTTAGCTGTTTGCTGTTCAGCAGAGAAGCAAGCGTAAATACGGCAGGTATCTTTTTTTTTTGCTCAGGTGAAGTGAATAGTGCATTGATAAAATTTATCTAGATCAGGCTACTCCTGTTTCGTTTTTGGATGTTACTGGTATTACACCACCAGCGTATCTGTACCATTTTGATAGAGTTCCAGGAGAGTTAGTGAATATTTCTTTTTCTTAATTTGCATTGCTATAGTTTTACGACAGCCACTGAGACAGACTATCGCATATGAAACAGACGTTAATTTACTAGTTGATTTTGTCATTGAACTTAAAAGTATTCCTGTCATGCAAGTGTTGACTGTTTCCATTACTTGGGATGACTGAGTTAAAATTCTGCATCATTATCGATTGTTTCAGTTATAGAGCGTTTAACTAGCGCTGGTGCCATTGGAACTGGGGCATGGAGACTCTTCGCATGAAATGAGACTAGCGTGAGGCTAGAATTACTTGACCCCACACCCTATGTGTGAAATTCACTTGCACTGATTCGTGTTGCAGATTAGAGTCCCGCAGGCTCAAAGGATTGCACGACTGCAGTCGACAATAGATTGTTCGAGTTCTGGTGCCAGAAAACGCAAAGCCAGTGCTACTTGAAGGTCGCAGCTACAGCTTTTGATAACTGCAGCTCCTTGATTTACCTTGTGTTCTTTTTTTAATGTGCAAGGAGATGATTCTGATGTTAAAGTGAAAATTTTTGATAGAAATTCTGCTGGTTCGTAGGCTAAAGAGTCTATGACTGATACAGCAGACACAACAACTGGAAGAGCAGAAGGTTTTATACGCCTTCCACTCCTTGTTAATGACATCTTCAATCGACATTTTACGGTAAATTCGCTCTATCTTCCTTCTAGCAAATAAACAATCAACTCAAGAAACAGACGCATTGTGTGATCAATTAAATTCAACCAGTTTTTACCAGTTTGTAATTAGGGTTTACATTGACGCTATATTTTATTTTGGACACTTGTATGCAGAGTGTAATATGCCAAACTGGAAACAGCAAAAAAAAAAAAAACTTTGTGTGTTAGGAAGGCCATTGTTAAATGATCAACTAGTTGCAGTCTTGTTGAGAACCTGCCATATTAAGTTCAATAATTTCCTTTTTGCTCATTTTTTAGCAATCAATTGGTATGCATATGTGTATCAAAAAGTGCAGGTATTATTAATATATTGTTAAACATACACAGGCACCAATTATCGTAAGCAACGTGTTAATTTATATCACAGCGATTTCGTACAACAACGTCGATTGCTGAGAATGTTTCTTCTTCCAAATATATTAAGCTATGTCAATATAATATTATGTATATATATATATATATATATGTCATGGGAGTTTTGCTTTACGCTAAAAGTACGACACCGGAAGTAACATGTGGACCAGCACGTGCAGTACCAGTGGCAAGTTCGAATCGGACATACCGGAGCCTGAGGACGGCGGTGAGCTGCAACCCAAGTGCGGCATCGCCAGTAAGTAGAAGACGAGCCAATTCTCTGAATTTAAACTCGAGATCGAACTAACTGTTAGAATGAGAAAGAGTACAACCAACTTGATGTTTTTGGTCAGTGTTGCTGTTTCGAAACGCGTTATACGACTGGATGATTATTATCGAGATTCGAATAATAAGGAGAAAACTAAGAACGTCATAGAAATAATTAATAATACTGTGTCTCTGTTTTGAAACTCGATAAATAGCAAGAAACTGTCGTATTGAAATACAATATACATTCGCACTTACAACTTATGCGTGGACAGACAGATTGGGACCGTATGCACACCAGCTCTGGTTCCAGGGTGAAACTGTGTGTGTTTGTGTGCGCGTATAGTGTAAAAACTCTCGCTTATTGAAATACGATCTACCTCGTGTAGATGAAGTGCTAGGGCCCAGCGGATAAAAAATACAAGCAATTTTGATATTGGAAAAATTCATCAGTTAGCTATTTCTTATCGTGTACGTGATTAGCAGTCATGGATTCTGGGTATACTTTGATCAGCCTCTTGACGCGAGCATGTGTGGCTTTCATGACCATATCAATATCCACTTACATATCAACTTACTAGCCGTTCCTCATTTACGACTGTTCTGTATTTCTCTTAGTTGCAATACACAACAGCAATAAAACTTTATCAGAAACCAGCTAAAATCCGAATCAGACCACAATACCTAACGTAAGTCCCCATGTATGGACGCATTGAACCAAATTTTGTCCAAAGCTCCGTTTGCGCCAAGTACAGCAGTACGCCACCGTAACTTTAATTATGGACGACTTCACTTATTGGTGCAGGCATTATGCTGGTGTATCACAGTCGGCAAACCAAATTTAAACGAGAGCACTCAGGGAGCGCATACCTCCGCCAAGCGAGGCAACGGTGACGAAAAATTCAGATTGGCTCTGAACCCATAATTTTCTTTGTATCAACTTCCAAATCTAATCATTCGTGCCATTTGATAGTAATAACCGCTAATGCAATTTTTTTGAAGATCCGTTTGTAACTTTTTGAGCTATGCAGCTAACAAACATTATTACAAATATGAGTCAACCATACGAACGAACTAACCCATCTGCACCAAAATTGAGTCATTTATGTCTATTAACATTAATAGCAACTCCTATAAATTTCATAAAGATCCATCCATTAATTTTTAGTTATCGTGCTAACAAGCAAAAAATTAAAAACGGTGACAAACGAACGAACTAACGGATCATTACAAAAGTTTGGTAATTTATTCTTCATGATATACCTAACAACTCATGTGAATTTCACAAATATTCGTCCATAAATTATTCAGTTATGGCATTGAGAAAAATGAGGCAGACAAACAAACAAACGGATTGACGGAATTTTCGCCCAAAAATAAATCATCTGTTCCTCCTAACATACCTAGTAATCCCTGTAAATTTCGTCAAAATCGGTCCATAACTTTTTGCATCATGTTAATGACAGTCAGACAGACAGAATCGCAGCAAACAGAAAGACAGACAAACCCGACGAAAATATAACCTCCTTGGCGGAGGTAATGATTCAACAGTTGATTTCTCGATAGATTAAAGCTTCATGGAGAGCCCGAAAGCCATCAATAAAACCTGCCCAGTAACCCATGAACCTAAGCACAAGCTCGAAAGAACAGACCCTTGCATTATACATGCGGAGAGCTATTTCGACCCATTCCATTTCATTTTGCAACATCGTCATAACCGTTGCTCTTTCTATGCACTTGAAACATAGACAAGTTTTCTGGTACGATTGCGAAGAGCTGCTTGCTATATCATCGGTTGTTGTGTACGGTACTGCCAGTGAATTTATTCTGAACCTTTCAGCAAGTACAGACTCAGGCAGCCAATGGTGCGGCAGGTCCCAGGACACAGTGGGAGGAGCCAAGGGTGATTTTTTCTGATGGTGTTGCACTGAGAAGCGTACCTTGAAAAAACTATGTAAATTCATAATTTGCGAGCCGTAAAGATTATTCTCATAAGTAATAGGCATCAATTAAGGTGTGTGTTGTACTTGAACTTTGTTTAACTGTGAGCATAGTTTTTCAAGGTACGCTTCTCAGTGTAACACCTTCAGAAAGACTCACCGATGGCTCTTCCTACTGTGGCCTGTGACCTGCTGCCCCACTGGCTGCCTGAGACTGTCCTTGCTGAATGGTTCAGGAAAAAAATCGCATTCCGCCATTTGCAACCCTAGTTCGCAAGTTTCACTTTCAATGTCCTCCTATGGTAAACTCGCTTTACGATATAAGTTGCTGTATTATAAAGAAAGAATACTTTGGCCCAGTGGAGAAATAGGTGATCTAATCTAGTTACCATTGGTTCAATCTTCTTTTCTATCTCCACTACCTTCGAGAGGACAAAACAATGACGAGCATTCTTGGTTATTGGACCTGAAGTTCCGTGACGCTGTCTACAAATTAACGTGTTTGAACATCAAGCTTAACTGTTCTTTTCTGAGAATTTCACCTAACTCACAAAAAGAGTGATATTCAAAATTACATTATTGGTGCTTGCTGCAGATTAAATAAATATTTGAGTGGCGGCTTGAGAGATTCTACGGTTCTTCATTTTTACATTGTGATAACATGTCTCCAAAACCGCGCCCTCTATATCGTTATAATCGGGAAGGTTTTAAAGAACGTTGAGCACACATTCACACATTGCGCTTTCGTGGACAGCGGAGCTTACGAACTGGTCGCAATGCATCGTAACGAAACCCTCGGCAGAACGTCGAGGCTCTCAACACCACCTAACTCATTAGCCAACGGAATCACCTGTCACTGTACCTAGAATAGAACTTATAAAATTATTGTGTCAGAGAAACATGTAGTGAAATATAACTATAAACATGCAAAGATAATTTGTGTTTATGTGTGTGTGAATATATATTTATATATTAGATATTTAGTGATATGTGTGTGTGTTCTTGCATAGAAATAGGAATGCAAGGCGATTCCATTTAATTTGTAAAAAGCACAAGGCGATTGTTTGAAATATTTCCTTATATTTATTTAGAGGAAAATGGAAATAATAGTAGAATTTTATTATTTAACCTATGTACTACTGAGTACTCTTTCTTACGCCAATGGCCTAGGGACATAAAATATAATACTGTTGAACTAACACATGCTTACTTCTTTTTTGCTGCCACTTCAAATTCGACAGAAAACTGTGCAGGTGAGTTCGCATCTCAATCGCAGAATAATAAAACCTATCTAGGTAAGTTTATACTGTAGACGTGGAATTGTAAAATTTACCGTTGCAAAAGTACCATAATCTAGCATAGTTTAGCTTACAGACGTAGCATTTAGAAGCGTATAATTCAAAAGTCCCTGTAAAACTGAGTTTGTAGTACAGACAAGCTCATAGTCTTTCAAACTGATTATTTTTGAGCTCAATAATTCCAAATGTTAAATAATGCTAACTGAAAATTTTGCATGCTTTGGGCGGCATGATTGAATGTGCGTGAGAATTAACTCTTAGAGATCCTACCTGTCGAAACTTCGAGCAGCTTTGTCACTTGGAATCGTGTTACAATCGTTTTGAGCAATGCGATTCCTTTTGGGCCTGCCAAAAACTGCATTTACGGTGCGAGATAGAGTTCTTGGAAGCTTCAAGGGCAACTAATCGTGGGTGTACGCCTCAAATTCAATTAAGTGCTTCGAAACTAGCGCACCTGTGAGAACTTTCGAACAAGTCAAGCCTCTAAGGTTTTATTTTGCCGCTCAATCGCAAAGGCCCTTAGAGTTTTACAAGCTTCGTAAACTGAAGATTGGAATTGATATGCTTAGGTTTTTGCTGATGCAGAGCTTTCGTGATGAGAAATTTGGAAGCTTTGAGTGTTAGAGAAATACAATTTTTCAGGCTTAGAATTATTAGCATGGTCGATTGGGGGCCAAAATTTAAGTCTTGTGTTGTTCGGAACCTCATTGAAGTACACTGGCTCGAACCGCTCAATAATTGATATTCAGGCATTAACCTGCAATAGGTTACCCTTTGGACTCGCAGAAACTCAATCTTGCTGAGTAAACTGGCGTTTTCAGCCAGTTCAGCATAATCGTGCCACTGCTAACAGTAGTCCTAACACTTGCGAAACGATCTACGTAAGAGAAACAGCTCAAGCTTCTGACTGGAATTCCGGTCGCCTCAAACCACGAAGTTTTTTATTTCGAAGCCCAACCGAGCTTCCTTTTAGAATTTTCTTGATCTAAACTTTTTATGCCTAAGATATCATAGTCTTATGTATTATTGTGCATAATATTGTACATAATATTTTATTATTATCGACTATCTGCCTGTCTGTTAGTTCGTTTTTCTGTCAGTCTTCCTTTTTGTTAAAAGTGCGTTGTTTGGCGGATGTTTGCGCTCTATGAATGCTACTCTTAGTTAAACGTAACTCTCTGATTTCCTACTTATCATAAAGCATAAAAATATACAGGCATTATGGCCTTTTTCCATTGACAGAAAATTTGCGGTAAAGTCTTCACTATTAAAGTTACAACGTAATGTCGTAGTTAGGATAACAGCATTTTAAAGATTACTTCAGCCCTGCGAAACTTCAATAATTTCTTGCGATGACTGAAAAGTTGCAGGAGGGAACCAGAAGTCGAAGAAACCTGTGGAATTTCCAGAGAGCAAAAGTATTGTTATTCAATATCTCAGACCCTTGTCATACAGACGGAGCCCGAAAATTAAGAAGCTTGAAAAAGTGAAAACTTGGCTCCTGTTCGTCTCTTCCGAGATGGTATCCAAGATGCCCCTGTTGTTTTCCTCTATCTAATACTGAGAGCCTAAGGGTTGCACTACTCCAGGAACCAACTATGGAAGGAACGTCAGGAGAAATAAGCAGAATTACTGGATGATTAGAGTACCCGCGCTAACTGAAATGACTGAGGAATTTGTGAGGACCCGTTTTCACTTATCGTACTTTTGTTACGAATGTGCTTCTGAAGGATACGCTACACAGCCGACTCAAAATGTTATAAGAGATAAGTGTTCTCTCAATTCATCCAAGCAGCACAATCGTTCCCCACCTTAGATGGCATGCCGAAAAATTGAGTTTATATTAGCAAGCAGCAAAGCAATATTGAATTTCATTAAATTTCCAGCAGCCTATACTACTCTCCGTATGATAAAATTTCAGTTCATTGATATTTTTGTGTTGAAAGGAAAACTGCTCCTTAAAAGGAAGAAAGAAAGCTGGAAAAAATAACTGTTGCGTCTACTGCCCCCTGAAAAATCATCCCGTTTCCTGTGCTTTGTTGACCATCTATTGAATTTGTATATCGTGAACCGAGTAAGTTATAAGAATCTGATTTCATGGCACAGCTAAGAGAAGTTGTCAATATTTTGATTGTTTCGATTTGAACGTTGGCTGAGCAAGAAGTGTATACATTTAAATAATAAGTATCTCACTTTCGCTATCTTCTGCAAACTGTTCTAATTTTTGCTTATAGGTCACCATAAAAAGGCGACATAATTACAAAATGTACAACCTGGCCTAGTCATCGCCTATTAATTTTGTTGAGAAATATAGAAATGCATAAATATATAAACATATAGGCACAGGACTATAGCTACGATATTTTTATTGTCAACTGTTCCAAGTTATTGTTATTACTATTTATCATTTTTTATCTGAATACAGGCATAAAGTGCACAATGAAGTTCCTAAATGCTACTGGTGCGGTTATCACTGACGCTTCTACCACAGCGGTGAACACCAACACTCCGCACAACGCTTTTATGGAGGTAAGCTCCTTATACCAAGTAATCCATGTATTGTCTGGATTCCAGTCACGATGCGTAAGAATTTGAAAGCGTATCCTTGATGTAAATAACACCTTCCCTCATCAAACTTTTTTTTACCTTAAACACGACTTTCTTGTGGAGCCTTCTCTTAGCTGAGCAGATGATCACTGACGGGCATTTCTCCACTATTCCCGCCCCGCAAGAAAATGTACTACAAGGTAGATGTCACAGTCAATCCCTTGCTATTTTACAACGTATGTTGCATCGAATAGTCTCTAAGCTGCAAACCAACCTTTTGATCAAAATTCGTATGTTTCTTTGCAATTCCATCGCTATCTTTGTAGATAAATCCCGTAAGTCTGGTCCGATCAAAGCTGATTTTACCGTAAAGGTTACTTATGCTATAACAAGTAAAGAAAATAATATCGACCAACTCTTCACGCTGACCAAACAGCCGTGATTTTTATGCCTTCTTCTTTTTTCCTTGTCCAACTTTTCTCCGACGTTTCACTAGTAGGACATCCCTGTTAATCACCGTGAGTTAGGTTTGCTTTAAGCTTACGTCCGCATACCGTTTTTTGTCTGTTGTGACAACTTAGTTTTATCCTCACTGTATAGACTGATACATTCATTGAAAATGACATTTTAGTAGAAACGAGCCTGGTCCACAGTTCATTTACTACAGATAGTTATGTCAGCTCTAAGCGAACACCCATTTGCCCAATCTCAGCCAATCAGTGACCGCCGTGACACCATCTCAGCCAATCAGCAACCGCCATGCCTGGCGTCAATTACAGCCAATGGGCGACTGCCTCGTCACTATGCTGGTGTAAACAAAGAGAGGCCGCGAGCGACGGCTCGTTGTACTGCAGTATACCTGAAATACTTCCTCGCCAATTGTTAATCCTTTATTATTCCAAATTGAAACTATCATGTACTTAAGTACATAAGTAAAGGAAATAATAGAGCATAGCTTTGATGTATTGCATTGCATCTCGATTTTCAGCGCCATAAATAGAACTGAGGAAATCATATAAAAATGTTTACCCAAGATGAAGTGAATGCTTTTTGCGGGGAATAGAATGATCCGTATGAGTTTAAAAAGACAAATTTATACGATTTTCGTTCACCTAGAAAACTTTGCATTACAACAGGTTACAAAGTAGAATGTTGTATACACATGAAAAGCACAATAAACTGCAATTGAACAAATTTACCAACGTTTATATAATAAACAATCGCGACAAACACTTCACCTCTCGCACACACGACGCCAGGTCGGAATTTACCCAAGCTGCCTCTGTCTTGGGATTACCCAAGATGCCCCGCTGCAAAACGAGTGACGCTATTGGCTAATACATTTTTGTGTGACGTCACTATGCTTCAACTCATGGTATAATAACGTGCAGGTGGGTTTCATAAAGACCGATGTAGAAAACTGGTTGTTCTTTAATTCTAATCTTATGTCAAGGAATTGGAATTTATTTTCAGTCATGTCTTCGCGTGTAAACTTAAGGAACGGAATGATTTTGCATTCTGCGTTTGAAACAGTTGAGCTGATTTGAATTGGAGAAATTGGCCAGTATGTCGTTCACATATCGTCGGTATGTCCTCAAGTTGTCTTCTTTCTTCAGTAATCGATCAAACCACTGGAACTTCAGCGCATGGGAGTAGTGTACGAGTATTCCTGTTCGGAAGCGTGCTGTAACGCCGCTTATGTTGGCCACATCTCCCGCACGCTGGAGAGGCGGTGCAAACAGCACCGATATGCGAGCAGCAGCATCAACAAAAACTTTTCCGTGACGAACACCAAAAAGAACTGCCTTCAAGCACTACCTTTACTTCTTCATTTCGCGTCTTATTTCCATGTCGGGACAGAACTTCACTGAAGATAACCGAAGCCCTAGCCATCAGACAGCAATTGCCACCAATCAACGTCAAATATAACGAATTCTCATATTTCCCAAATCTTGCTCCGCCCCCATTCATGCGGCTACAAAGGAACAAAGGAGTCTTCCACACAATAACCAAACAGTTCCTCTTCGGCTTCAGCCCTGTTCAAATCTTAGGTAGGAAACTCTTGTGACGAAACTTAGTCATCTGTAATCTAATTTCCTACCTTTGTTTAAATTGCTTACTTATATCAACTTTTGTTTCTTTCAGATTTCAATTTGCCTGAAGATGGTCACCGTTGCTGACCGATACGTAGCATTTTATATAGCCTGTTTCTGTGTTTATACTCGAATTGTACTGAATAAAATAAGAATCTAGAGCACTGTGAGAGCCCATACCTCCGCCAAGTAAGGCAACGGTAACGAAAAAGTCAACTTGGCTCTGAAACCATGATTTCTTTTGCATCAACTCCAAAATCTAATCATTTGTTCCTTTTATTAGCATTAACAGTTTCAGTATTTTTTTCAAGATCCTTTCATAACTGCTTGAGTTATGCTACTAACAAACATTATGACAACATAGGTCAAACATACAAACGAACCTATCCATATGCACCAAAATTTAGTCATTTATATCTTTTAACATTACTAACAACTCCTGCAAATTTCATAAAGATCCATTCGAAACTTTTTGAGCTATTGCGTAACAAACATTATTACAAACACAACTTAAACATAGAAATGAATCAACCGTTCTCCTCTAAAATTTAACCATTTTTGCCTTTTTACATTATAAAAAACTCTTGTAAATTTCATAAAGATCCATTCAATACATTTTGAGTTATAGCGTAACAAACATTATGACAAACACAACTCAAACATAGAAGCAAATCGGCCGATCTGCACCAAAATTTAATAATTTATGTCTTTTGACATTATTAACAATTCCTGTAGGTTTCATAAAGATTCACTCAAAACTTTTGAGTTATTGCGCTAACAAACATAAAATCAAACACAGCAACAAACATACGAACGAACAAACAGATCATCACAAAAATTTGAAAATTTACTCATTGTGATATACCTAACAAGTCATGACAATTTCATAAAAATCCATCCATAACTTTTTAAGTTATGGCATTGAGATAAATTAGGCAGACAAACAAATGAACAAACGGATGGACGGATCTTCACCAAAAGTTAATCATCTGTTCCTCCTGATATACCTAACAATCCCTGTAAATTTCGTCAAAATCTGTCCATAACTTTTTGAATTATTTTGGTGACAGACAGACAAAGAGACAAACAGGCATACATACAGACAAACCCGACGAAAACGTGACCTCCTTGGCGAAGGTAATGAACAAAAACGTGCTTTTAGATCTTTGAGAAAAGTGTCGAAATGTTTTGTTAAAGTTAGCGCTGATTTGAAGTTTCTTAAATTCTAGAGTTTGCGAGGAGTACACAATCTCCATTGAAGATTTTTCCTACTAGCGGGACCAGTGAAAATTCTACAGTTAATTAATGTTTTCATCTACTTTCGTTTGACATATGGTAGTGCCCTGTAATTTAACTTACCCCGTCGAATCTAAAATCCGCTCGATGAACCCCGTCTACCATATCTTATACACCTTGTCTAGCGGACTCGAGCCTCTCTCATCTGTGAATCTTGCTTAAGACAGTACTTCTTGCATTGTCCCCCTATATATATTTATGCATTCCTTTCTAAGCTATTTTCCACTGATTGCAGATAATTTAGCCGATACTTATCTTAGGTGCTTCAATTTTCTTGTCAGCGTGTCCAATTTTTTTTTTTTGCAAGACTACGGGACCGGTGAATATTGATCAATATACAGATATACAGCAGAGTCGGTCAATTTTTTAGTCAGAACAGCCTAAACCTCTGTTCCCAAGATGTCGCTGTATTTCCTTGGACATCGCACATTCACTTGAAACAATACCTTAGAGCCGATATGTCCAACACTGCCTGCTCTAGTCTCCTGTAGCGTATCCTAACTACGTTTATGGCTGGCCCTATTAAGAAGTCGAGCGACACAAGCAAAGCGAACATAATATGTTGTGAAAGAAATGAAAAGTGGTAGATAACATAAGAGTGATATGATCTTCATGTCATTGCTTTGAAAGTGACTGAATTTTTTTCAAGAAGTGCTACAGAAGACAGGTATGGTTGAACTTCGTTCAGCAAAAATCATATCTTCTTGCAAGTTGAGGTTCCCCCTACCTTATACTGAAAAGTGCAACGTACAGACACATGTACGGATGGACGGACGGATGGAGCCTCAAGCAGGATTATAATACAGATAATCGAAGATAGAAGGATGATGGATAATGGATAAAAAAGCAAGTGCAAACCAAATAAAGTGCTGCATTTGGTGATTGTAAAAATGAGCACAACACGTAGAGAATCATTATGAGCTACGGATTATTTTCAGAAGGGAGACCATTTATCTCCCAAGCTTAAGAGAAGTACGTCTGGAACTAGAGCATCCGCGCTGTCAAAAATGAGAGCGGCGATTTTTTGAAGACCCGTCTTCATTTAACATGCTTCGCTTGCAAACGTCTATCTGGAGAATAGACTACAGAGCCTACGAAAATTGTCATAAGAGATGAGTGCTTTCTGACAATTCATCTGCAGCAGCACAATCGTCCCCCACCTTAGACGAGGTTCAGAAAAACTGTTACATAAGCAGGTAACAAAGTATTACTGAATTAAATTAATTGAAATAATTGTGTCTGCTGCCCCCTGAAAAGCATCGCCTGGTCTGTACTTTCTGGATCAGCTACTGCATTTATACGTCGCAAACTGAGAACAAACATATGTGTCGAAGCATGGAGAAAGTGCTAAATGTGAGATTCCACAACCGCGCTAAGAGAAGCTGAAAATATCTTCATTGTTTCAATGCCAAGAGATGTTTTAAGCACGAAATGTATCCTTATAAACGGATAAGGATTCCACTTCTGCCATCTTCTGCAACCTGGCCATCGATTCCCATCAAAACGCAACTTAATTATAAAATCTGCAACCTGGCCTATTTTTCGGCTATTTCGTTAAGAGCGTGGGACGACACATATATCTATACTAAGAATGATTGCCGTGGGGATTACCAACTTTTGCACGGGAAAACGTGCTAGTTTGGGGACATTACCTTTCTCAGTGCTCGTCATTTTCTTATATGCAGGGCTGTGAAGGAGATGTAATAGCTCTGAGGTGTCCGGACGCAGCAATAAACGTAAGCCTGTCTTACAACTTCGCCAACCACACTTGGGTGAACCAAGTAAGTATTGCACGATTTATAAGAACTCCATTGTAACGGTGGGTGATACACTGACCCCGTACAGCAGTGGTCCCTATACGATGTAACGTATACCTCGAGAAATTTAATATAATATGAAATATTTATATTTAACATCAGCATTCTAAGGTGTTATGCGACTGTAGTAATATAAGTGTGACGTTGTAGAGTCAAATTCTACTATTTTGATAAGGAGAGAATAATTTTTATTGCTTCAAAGGTGCACCGGAAATATAGAAATTTATGAACAACTGCTGTAGAGTAATAATTTAAAGATTGCAAGCGAATCTGTCTCGTAGGAAGAAGAAAAAAAAACCTGTTGTCAGTCTTACCCCCAAGTTTAGTATTAATTTTCAGACGTTTGTTTCTCTCGGAAAAGTTATCTCATTGCTCTGATGAGGCGATATACGAAATTCATCTCATGCCTGAGAGTCTAGTTCTGCTTCCTTTCGATGGCTGTACATATGCGCGTTGATCCTGTGTGGTGGGAATACTTTCGTGCATGGGTTCCCCGTTTCGCTTGGCTTACTACATTTATGTTCTTTGCTCTATCTTCTGTGATATCATTCTACTCGGAAACTGAGGCTTACACTTCCTATAACTAACTAACCATATAGAAGCAACACTCAAAATTTCATGAAAAAACGTTGCATAATTAAAAAGTTATTTAAATTTTTAGGCGGTGTCTTATACTTATTTCCACCACTTTATGAAACTTAAGGCGACAAGAATGAAGTTATGATTGCGACAAGGTTTCAGGTTCTTTTTCTCCGGTATACGAAGTCGAACCCTCTGGAGTATTCTAGGCTTTCCATGAGGAGAAACCCCAATATAGGACTCATACTAGCCGTTTCGACTCGTATACTTCGAACAAGGGTGAGCTCCGAACCAACATACAGAAACGATAGTTGTCACAACAGGATTTACGATAGGCTTTACATTAACTTTTAGGCACGTTAGGCTAGGTAAGTTATAGGGTTAGGTGAAGTACGTTGGGTTAGAATAGTGTTAGACGAGTTGCGTTCAAGAACTAGTAAGGGTTAGGAAACGGTGGAATGCGTTCTGTTCACGACAGTTTAAAACTATCGTAAAAACTACCGTTTCTATAAGGTGCATTCAGCTCTGTCAGTCATTAATCTACTGCCCTTCTCTAGAACTTAACAATCATCTTCCTAGTTGTGGAAGGTGCTGTTCCCAGTGTTCAACTTGCTAATGAAATAATGAATTCCAGGATCCCATGTGCTATATTGACACTGTTATCCAATTGTTGACCATGTTATAGCTCTCTGTATGCGACAAGTTGTCATGCCTTCATTTCCTACCCTCATTGGCGATTCTGAATAATTAATACTAGCGGGAACCTATGGAAATTCTGTTGAACAGAAGCAATGATCTTCAGTGATATCTGAGACTATTATCATCCTAATTTTCCCTTATCTAATACTGAAGAAACCTGCGGAAATGCGGCAGGACAAAAGCAGCGTACCTCATTTATAATGATGCCCTCGGACCCGTATCATGCATACAAAGGGTGGAAAATGCTGCAAGTCAGGCAGCTAATCTTCTACCTTGGACCTGCTAGCAATAACAGCCTAAATTTAAACTTAACTCCTATTGATCCGTCCAAGGTCGTGTCAAGGATACGTCGAAATACCCTAATTTTGTCTTATCCAATACTGATGACGGCGTCACTGTCATACTAAGAAACTAGCTAACTAATGGAAGGACAGGAAGCATTGTAATATAGATCAGCTTCAATGATATTCCTGCACTTAGCAGGTGAGTTATATGTAGATTTGCTGAAGAAATGTTTTTATTTCAACCTGATTGTGTGGAGTTTGAAGTACTTTATCAATACCTAGAATAGTTGCACAGTGTTTGTTATAATCGAAACCTAGAACAGATGTAAAGTGCACGTTGTCCAAAACGTAGTAAAGATACATGGTGCACGTCATCGAAACCAATAAAAGATACACGGTACTCGTTATCAAATCCTAGAATAGATAAACAGTAGACGATATAAAAATCTACAACAGATACACACTATTAGACAGTGCACGTTACTGAGACCTAGAGTAAATACGAGGGGCATTTAATTACTTGCGTTTATTTGTGAACAGTGAGCTCGATGATCAGATCTTATACCTATCTCTTAACAGTTAGACACCGGTGGCAACATGTGGACGAGCACGTGCGGGGCCAGTGAAAAATTCGAATCCAACGTGCCCGAGTACAAGCATGACTCAGAAATACAACCTTTCTGTAGCGAGGCCAGTAAGTACTAATGTGATGAAACACTTATATCGGTGATGAGTTTGACTTGCCGTTTGATTAATCGATGCAAACATAAAGCCAATAAATATCATCATTTTAATTTATGGTAATTATTCGTTCATAATGAATTACTGATTTTGTAATAGAATGACATAAATCTCAATCTTGAGTCAAGTTCACAATTTAGCTTTTTGCAGTACGGGCATGATTTATAATATCCTAAGGTGTGATCACGGTACTTACCAAAGGTGTAGACACTAAATGATTTGTTTTTAAAGTGTTAGCTGTTGAATCTGTTCGCTTAGTAACTCTCATTTTCTAAAGTCCTGATATCGCTTCATTTTTGGAATGAATTAGTTCTCTCAAAGCAGGGGCTTTTATGGTTGTTCGAACAGACCCTCTGAAGTATGAATGAACTGTAGTTTCAAAAACTAATATACATACAAGGTGGCCATAAGGGTTGTCATCGAGTGCTTCATACAACTGAGCTTCTTTTATTTAATAATTTTTCCTCAGTATTATATGTAGCAGTTCACGTCGTGTGTTATTTATTTACTGGTGGCCCACATAGTCATAAAAATGACGGCAGAATATTAGTATTGCAGAAAAACCCCCGTTTTATCCTGTTATCAACTTTTCAAACAACTTCTAAAAGGCAGATTCAACGCTTTGTCTGTAAGCAAGGACATATATTTGACGTAGTCCACTCGGATTTTCGGTAGCACCTTTACATTTAAGACGACCACGTTCAGCCGAGCTCAAATTCATCTATGTGCATAACTTACATGCTCTCGCCAGCTTTGTGAGATTTTCCAAGGCCGTTATCACAGATACCGGACCACGCTCTTCAGCTCCTGCATTTCTTCCTATCATATTCGTTTATAGCTTGAAGGGAAAGATATAAATACATTTAGAAATAATAAATAAATAATAAAAACATGACGTGCATATATTATATAGTAGTGATAGTGATAAATATATTTATATTTTTCCTGTCACGCTCTATGGGCATATCAGAGAAAAAATTCGATATCAGAAGAACGCTGTACGGTATCTATGATACGGCGTCAGAAAATCGGGTAAGCTTCTTGGCGCGAGCATAAAACTTATACCGTAGCCCTATCTATGAACCTGAACTCGGCTTTATCAACGAGTTTGAACATGTCAACGGTGATACGAGAATCTTTACTTGACTGTCATGTATATCTTACAGTGAATGTGTGAAATCAGTAATTTCATGAAATCCCGCAAAATTTCAGTGATTTCACGTAACACTGTTTCACTCAGGGATTTCACGGAATCACTGAAATACTTGGGAATTTCATGAAATCGCTGAAAAATACAGCCAGTGATTTCATGAAATAACTGTAGCAGAAATCTAGAACCGCAATCGGCAATATGCGGTATTTTGACTGAAAACCTACATAGAGTTAAAATCTTTTATTGATACCTGAAGCACAAATAAAGAATTCATATAGACGAAGCTGTTCTAGGTTTCTTTCTGACGGCATACATCAATATTATGAGCTCTTAGAGGTTACAAGTAAGATTGCACGTTCACAAGTTCACAACTTATTTGAACACGAAACAGAATTGTGACATCTGGAGTTGCATTTGAGTTTTGCCCTGAAACATCTGCATTGATTCGTTTGACACTATTTGCCAGCATTGCAGTTGCACTTCGTGAATCACAACAAAGGCGATAACACAGAAGAAGAAAGAAGGGATATATAGTATGCCAATAGATACGGGAACCCATGCACGAAGAAGTACCTAATAGATAAAATGGTGGATTTGAGAAGTGATATTACTGATAAAAGTGGCAGTATAAGTATATCGGTGTAGTATAGCACGAGAAACGTCGTATGCAACGCTGGGCGCGGCCTTTTTCGTCACTCCAAGTTACCCTTTTATGAAGGCTTGACTGACTGTGGCTCTGCAAGGGCTCTTTCTGTTATTGCAAAATAAATGTTTCCGCTTGCGGCTCAAGCTGTAATTATAGTCTAGGATATCCTGTATGAAAATGATTGGTGATAGCTTTCTACAGTTTTACGGAATGTGGCTGAATGGCCTATAGCTGGTGGCACATTTGCCATTGAAATGTGCAACACGTCTTAAATCGCAGGAAAAAGAAGCACAAATTTATATTGCAATAACAGAAAGAGCCCTGGCCATAGCTGTGGCAGAGCCACCGTCAGTCAAGTCTCCACAAAAGGGTGACTTGGAGTGACAAAAAAGGCCCCGCCCAGCGTTGCATTCGACGCTTCTCGTTGAAATTTCTCGTAAGTCGACTTTTGGCTTGGCTGCTTCCAACAGCGAGGTTCAAACTTTCTATAATAGTGAAATATCCATTCTTTGGTATGAGGTACGTCTTTTGTTCCTCATAGCGCTTCATTAACTGCTGCGTAAAAAGACTTTCAAAGCTTTCACTAGACATGGTATCTGTAAAGTAAGAATCAAAACATTGAACATCACAAAAGAAAAAGTAAATGTGGTGAAAAAAACAGAACGAACATCGCTGGTAGCGAAATCCAAGAAAACTGACAAGAAACAAAATGGGCACGGGAAGAGATGTCCCAATGACCTAACTGAAGATAGGAAAGATTGCAGTTACCTACGAGCGACCCTGAGGGCGCAGATCAGAAAACGGCAACCCTAACTAGCTTTACTCTACGGTCTGCGTCACATACAGTGCCACATAACGCCCCCAATTTCACAGATTTACTGATATTTTTCTACTTTCAGTAAATCTGTGTAAAAATGGTGGCTTGAGTTCAGCGATTACATAAAATTCCTGAATATTTTAGTAATTTCGTGAAATCCCTGAGTGAAACAGTGGTTACATGGAATAACTGAAATTTTTAAGGATTTCATGAAATAACTGATTTCACACATACACTGTAACATACAGTACATATCCAAGCTTGCAGGCGCATTAGCCAGGCGCCTCTTTCGGCGGCGATTTTGGTGATTACTGCTAGGGGTGTTGTGGTAGGGTTAGGTCAGGCGTGTTAGGTAAGATTAGTGTTAACCGAGGTACATTTAAAAACTAGGATAAGTTAGGATAGTGTAGAACAGGTTCTTTTAATGACAAGTGCAATGACAGCCGCCAAAACCGCTGACGTAAATACCACCGGATTAAGTTCGGTGCCTACAGACAGAATGTTGAATTTTCCTCTGAGCAATCCCTCGAAGCGTTGATAACAGAAGACAACGGGGGTTCTAATGGCAAACTTATTTTTTGCCGTCATATATACCGAAGGCTCGGGGCATTAGTTACATCCACAAAGGAGGTTATGTTTTCGTCGGGTTTGTCTGTCTGTTTCTTGTTTCTCAAAAAGTTATGGACAGATTTTAACGAAATTTACATCGATTGTTAGGTATGTTAGGAGGAACAGATGATTAACTTTTGGTGAAGATCCATCCATTTGTTTGCTTGCCTGCCTCATTTTTCTCAATGCCAGAACTCAAAAAGTTATTGATGGATTTTTATGAAATTTATATGAGTTGTTAGGTATATCACGAAAAGTAAATGACCAAGTTTTTATGATGATCTATTTGTTTGTTCGTCTGTATGTCGTTGTGTTTGGCTTTATGAATGTTAGCCCAATAACTCAAAAGTTTTGAATGAATCTTTATGAACTTTCAAGAGTAGTTAGTAATGTTAAAGACATAAATGATTAAATTTTGGTTCAGATCGGTTGGTTCGTTTGTATCATTGACTTATGTTTCTCACAATGTTTGTTAGCAGCCTCACTCAAAAAGTTACGAACAGATCTTAAAAACAAAAAATGCAGAAACTGTTATTACTATCAGAAGGCACAAATGATTAGATTTTGGATTAGATACAAAGAAAAGCATGGTTTCAGAGCAATTTGAGTTTTTCGTTACCGTTGCCTTACTTGGCAGCGGTATGCGCTCTCAGAGCGCTCTGGTTTGATCATAAAGTGCTGTACATCACAAAAAGACACTAGCTTAGCGGCTCTGTATTGAGCGTAACCTGGTATCTAGCATACCGCGCTGCATTCCAGTTATAAAACGACGCTGATTTTTTATTATTCATGCTGGCACAATTGAAACAAGGCCGACGTGAAATCTCGAGTCATTTTCTTTCAGTGCGTTGTGCACTAAGCCTTTTATTACTCTCATGTTCTCTTAACTCTCAAGTCGATGAGTTTGTTAATATTTAGCAGAATTGAAATTGGCACAGCTCTCTTATAATATCCATGCACCTTGCTCGAAGTATTGCTCTATAATATGCTGCGTTTTTTAGCTACACGTTAGTTTTTTATAAAAATAATGGTTTATTTAGCACAAATCCGACTCAAACCCAAGAATTTTAGAACGCTATACTGGTAGATATTGATGCATTGAACACTAATTTATAGGTTACAGCCTTTGGATATGAGTAGTTTTGAGATTTAAATATGTTAAGCTTGTTATTATAACAGTACTTTAGCACAATAATAGCTAGGATTCGTTCAATTAAATGCCCGTATCAGGTGAAATGATTTTCCAATAAAGCTGGTATAAACAACACCAAATCATCACAGAAACGAACTTTGTTAGTAAAGTAATATTGAAGCAGAAGTCTGCACATAACACATAGAATCGTACAATTGCTCGGTAAAACGAAAGAAACAAATAAGAACGTCTCGTGGTGTAAGACCATTCGCCGCGATGGAGGCAAATTCAACGCCGTCATTTTTGATGGCCAGCTAATTCTATAGTTTTTTTTTTATTTTTCACATCTCTGTCAAGCCACCTGACTGCGTGAGAAAGATTGTCATGAAGGCTCAACGCCTTCAGCCTCTTTGGTAAAAATGCATTTAAAGGGCATATAAAAAAGACCCCTTTTTTTCTTTTTAATTGATGTATTTTTTTATGTAGAATACGAATCCGAAGTCCGTTTGTGGCGGTCGGACCTAGTTTTGGAGTTATAGGGAAAAACCCCACCCCACTAATAAAATCTTACTATAGCATACGACAATGGGGGATCCGTGGGAAACCGTGGTTTTTGGGTGGGGGGAGGGATTTAGGGCCAAAAAACTAGGGGAAAATGATAAAAAATTTTAGGGTAAAAATCGAAAAAGTTACCCTAAAGCGAAAAATACCTATACAACCCTACAGTTGGCAGTTTTATTGTTTCCTAAAGACACTTTCAAACGTCTTTACGACGTGGCTAGTTAGGGAAACAGGTCTATAGTTGGCTGGATCCAAGCTATTTCCAGTTTTAAGAAGAGGTGAAATAATCGCGTGCTTGTAGGTGAGTGGAACTACTCCATCATCCATCGATTTTCGACTCATAAGGTAGAGGGGGTAAGAGATGCGTATCTTGCACATCTTACGAATTTTTGCAGGCACATCGTCTGGTCTCGCTGCACTGTTGCCGCTAAGTTCGTCAATGGCTAATTCAATGCTTAGTTTTGTGAACTCGAAGTCCGTTAGGTAGTTTGTAGTTAAATCAATTCTTGGGATTTCAGGATTTGCAATTTTGTCACTAAATACTTTTTGATATTGACGGCTTTGTATTTCGCTCATTTCCAGGTCATCATCAACAATAGATCTTTTATCATTCACCAGAGGCCCGATTTTCGATATTACCGAATAATGATGTGATATATAGACAAGAAATTATTTGCTATCGTTTTTCATTTTTCAAAGGCTTTTTTTTCCTGTTTTTTTTTTTCGTCGTGTGATCTTGCAAGCTGACGTTCTATCTAATCTAGCTTCTTATTGCACTCTGTTTGTCGTTGTAGTAACTTCGATGATTTTTGGCATTTGATGAGTTATGCACGTTTCTTAAAGTAGTCCTTTACGAAATTTGTGGTGTCGACTTTTATTAAATTTTCTTCTTGCCGGGCTAAGGTACTTCATGCACTATGCTAATAAAATGATTTCGAATATCTCATTGATGCTTTCACTTTCTATTGAGTTATTTAAAAGTTCATCCCAGTTTACAGACTGCAGTTCTGCATTCAAGCCGTCCCAATTTATCTCTTTATCGTGCACGTTCAAGTCCCATAGACTGGAGATGGAGTTTATTTGCGAACTTGTCTGTGGTTTATGAGAATCGCATTCGCGAAGCTGAGTCGTTATTTCAATAAGCCTATGATCACATAATGTTGTATTCTGGATTTCAGTATTTTTAATCAATTGTGCGTTATCTAAGAAGAGAAGGTCTAAGACATTTTCATTTCTCGTAGGTGACGAGATCATTTGGGTCAGTGAAAATTCATCCATGATGCGCACTAGAGAGAGGGCCTGGGCCGGGATGCACGAAACTCCACTAGGCTATGTGTATTTAGCTCACAGATATTCCCTTAACTTCAGAAAAATGCACTTTGTGAGCTACGGGCACATGCACAAACTATTTTTGCTTTCCCGCCAAAGGAGATTTTCCTTTATTTTTGTACTTAAG
>LQNS02276924.1:29505154-29521804 GCA_001587735.2 Parhyale hawaiensis | reverse complement strand
CTTCAGTTCCATAAAGAAACAGCTGCAGAAAGAAAACATCGATGAAAAAGGAGACAACGAATGCAAATTTGCTTCATTTTACATAATATAAACATTCTGTAAGTATTTTTATAACATATATCGCTTAAAAATATTCTTTTAGCCTTGTTTACCCAAACTCTCAACTGGCAAAAAAAAAAAAAAGAATTCTTGCACGTCTGGCAACTTCGGGCGAGCTTCAAAGCAGAGTATACAATTTTCCATTGGATACTGTCGAACACTTTGGGGTGCGAATGAAACTGATTTTACACTATAATCTTTTGATATTCGTTAATAGTACGGCGCATTCTGACTTTTGTTGCTTGTTTAAAAGTATTACAAAAGTGCACAGCTGTTTGAAAGAAACACCCAAATCCGTAGCGAGTAGCGGAACATTTACTTAGGCTGATATTTTCACTACTGTTTCGGTCGACATACGGTACAACAGCAGTTCTCTTATGGGGAAAGACAACATCTTCGGACATTTTGTAGTGGATACTCGGAACAAAATACTGTTCACTAGTCCCAACCGCCTTTTCAATGAGTTTTCTCGGCAAGTTTTTTTTGCGTCCTTAAAAACAGAACGTTGAATATACGGTGCTCCATTCCGAAAACTGCCAGCTGCTAAGCATTCAGTTTGCAGCATACGCACAGCTAAAAGATCAATTCCGTCTTTACATTTACAATGATTTTTCTATCAATCATTTCATCGGTTTTTAAACTAAAATGTGTTGTAGGGCGTCTAAAACTACAAAATATGACATGTACTCCAGTCACGACAGGAACGGAAGAAATCAACTGGTCGACGGTGTTTTATTTTCGCGTTCCGTCTCTGCTGGTAACGGGGGCTGTGATTGGTCGATATCGGGCTAAAACGTTTTAAGCAATTGCACGCAAAAGGGCCTGAAGATACGATAAATGCCTTAGAAAATTTTTTGTTCATTGGAGATTTAGTGGACTTAAGATGGCCTCAGGATAAGGCCATTTAAGCGGTTTAAGGAAGAATTTTCTATTTAGCGTTACGGGCGTTTTGTGCATCCCGGCCCTGATCTTTTTCATCTCTAGTGGCCGTTGATTTTCTGGATAGTATGAAGCTTCCAGTTTCATTTGGTAAGTCTGTATTTAGCCATTTTAAGAAGGGGAAGTTGAAATCACGAGTTATATACAAATTATACTTACTCGGATTTTTTTCTTCAAAGCATGTTGATTACTTATAACATTTCGGCAAATTTTTCGGTGATACATTTTGGCGGTGAATAGCACACGACGCATATCATTCTTAGTTTTTCAATATTGACAATAATACAATAACACACTCTATTCGAGAATTTCTGCTTTGTATGTGAACCAAGTTGATCTCGTACGTATAATGCAACACCACCACACTTCCTATCTCTGCGGTCACTTCTATGTAATACATAGTTTTCTATTTGAACTTCTGCATCGTAGACTGTATCATCTACATGAGTCTCGGTAACGGCAAGGAGTTTAGAACTCGCATCATGTATTATATAATGCAGTATCATTTGTTTTCTGCAATTTTTCGTTAACAGGCCTCGTATGGTTATATCATGGACTTTGCTAAGTATTTCATCTTCATTTGGTTTCAGATCCTAGTGTTCACGTTTTCAGTTGATGCCGTGTTCCACGATCCTACCTCCACATTTGTGTAGGATTTTCCACTCTTGGTGGATTCCAAGGTACTCTTGGCCCACCATGCTGCACTTTTTCCATATAGGTCTACATGGACGAGATCTTTTCGTACAGTGTCTGTAGAAAATTTTACGTATTTTGCAAATCTCTCCTCACATGTTGATTGTACTGGGCATTGCAAAAGTCCTGACCTGTTTTAATAATTTGCCATCCGAAGTTCGTAAAAGCTTTGTTTATAATGAAATGAAACAAGATTTGTAATGTATTAGTTTATTATGATCTAAACAACATTTCTATTCAATAGGATCTCCATTGGCAGCAGTGAAACGCCCTAATCGTGGTCGGAAGTCCTTACACACATTACAGACGTAGACCTTACTCATCTGGGCCCAAGTGGGGTTCACAGAAGCTTTCAGCTCCTCAATGTTGTTGTGGCGATCTTTCCATTCTTTACTCTCATTATGCGGCCACACGCTTTAGTCCAGAGGATTGAGATCAGGCGACTGTGGGGGCCAGAAGTCTTTGGGCCAGAAAGTCATGTTTTGGCTCATCCAGATTTGGACTGTTTTCGATGTGTGTGCTTGTGCACCATCTTACTGAAACACGTAATGTCCATCTTTGATGATTTTTCTGATCCAATGAAAAACTTTGGTGGCCATGATATCCCTGTATTCAGCCCCTGTCAACCTGTAACCGCCCTTGAACCACACTGGAGGCATCTTTTCTCCATTATAGGCCAAAATGCCAAGCAGCATCTCAGAGACCGGATGCTTTGTTGTGGAGACATAACGAACATCACAGATGGCTTAGACAAAGCTCATAACTCGATCGTTCTGTTTGTGAAGACAAGATCCACGGTGAAAGTCGTCTCATCTGAGAAAATGATGACTTGATTTCCATGACTTTTCAAGTCGTTAAGAAGGCGAGAACATCGCTCTTGGCGCTTTTTAATCATGTCAGCAGTTAGCAGCGGTCTTTTCTGACGCTTTAAGCTCTTTCCACCTTCACTCTTTACAGCTCTTGACACGGTTGACACAGAAATTTTCTTCTCGTAAATTCAGTCCTTTTGAGTTTCGGATCATTTTCAAAGGCTCTTCGAACATTCTTCCGTTGAATAACTTGTGGTCTGCCTGAACGAGGTCGATCTTTGAGGCTTTCATTATTCTTAAGGCGGTTTTCGACCCATTTTACCGTTGATAAACTGACATTTTGCAACCTAACAATGTCCGCTTTCTGGTGCCCGCGCGAAGGAGAGCTGCCATCTTAATCATTTTTGATTGCATTGCCAACAATGCATAAAAATGAGCACTGTTACCAGTTATTATATTATCTGAAATAGTTTAGGAATGAGTCATTGTCAATAAATTTCATCAAGTCATTGAAATGAGTTTCACATTTTGAAAATACAAAACAGGTCAGGACTTTTGCAAAGCCCAGTACATGCTCATATCACGGTTATTCGCGGTAATATCTCTTTCCACATTGTACTGGTGGTTATTTTCTCCTACTTGTTAGTTTCTATGCGATTTGAGTTTTGACACGGTCTCCCTGAATTTTCCCCTCGTTCAGCGTGGGTGTGCCTATGGTGGTCAGTGGGAGCCGCTCGAATGGTTCCTTTCAGATGTATTTCAGGACATGTGGTATCAAAACACGTGCCTTTTCTGAATGATTTTTGGCACAACCAGGGATGAACGAGATCGCATTCTCTCTGGCGGCTGCAACATTGCCTGCTGTATTTCATGAACCTAGGGCACCTCTTTAGATGGAAAACTTTGCACCCTTTACCTGCAATTCCATATTTACATGGGTTTTGGGCTTAGTACTAGCAGATTCCGGGTTTCTTTTCACCTTTGAATTTTAAGTCCTCTCCAGAGCTACAATAAAAGTCAACGCCGTCATTTTTTATGGCTAGCTAACTCTAGTTTTTTGCGGTTTTTCACATTTAGGCCACGTTGCCAGCCTGGTGTATTTTAATAATAATAATAATAATCCGCCTGACTCCTTGCAAAAAAGTTATAAACATTGCTCAACTCCTTTTATTAGGGTGGACAGCCAAATATATATTTATATATATTTAAATCTTCAACGAAAGCATTGTCACCGCTCTTCGCTTCGCTCGTGGCTAATAATCAGCCATTGTGTCATTCTATCACCGGTCCAGAGTCCTGTTTACGTAGTGTCGTGTTTGACGTGCAATCGCAAAGAAATTGCAGAAATAGTTGAACCAGTTCCAACGACATCATTGAAGCTTGTTCCATACCATGTAGGCAAGTTCTTCGCGGTCTTGACGTGATCAGTCAACATCCGATCTGCATACTGCTGTGGGTTTACGGACCTTTGCCTACAATGGGGAGGAGCGGAGGGGCGCAGATTGTCGTACAAAGCCTTGCGAAACTGTTGCCATAGCTCTAGACGATCTGTGGTCGAATGCAGCCGTATACACCTCTGGGACCTTTTGGCCTATCCTATATCTGCAACACAAACCAGTGCGTGTGGGTCTCCCAGTTGAGGTTACGGTCAAGTTGACTTTACCTTTGTTAGGAATTTCACATGGACCAAATGATTAAACTTTGGTGATGATCCACTAGAAATCCCTCATCACAGACCATTTTGAAATTTTCGTTGTCATTACGTTGCAAGGCGGAGATATGTGGTTTCGGAGTGCTGAATTTTTATTAGATGGCTGGTAAGTTGGCAATAGGCGGCCTAATTGACGGACTTAGTGAAATTAAATCTTTCAGTATTGACTTGATCGAATGTTCAGGCAGGTGACAAGGCTTCAATTAGTCGATTTAAGTATCTGATGTAGACTCGTAATCAGTTACATTGTATGAGAGACTTCCATGAACTTAGTCTTACTCTGTACATATAATGGAGATATCAGTATGCTCAGCATAATCGGTCTGCTTTTAGCACCTGCAACACGATTCAGAGTGACGAAGTTAAAGTTTGCGCCTGCAATTCCGGACAGGTCAAATCAAGTAGGCTTGGTTTAGTTCGACTTTGACTACCCGATCGAGTGTGTCCTAAGTGCACTTTCGACTGCTGCCTAGATTAAGCCTTCGAGGCTTGTTTTTTCCGATACTTGATACAAGTGCGCTTTTTTCGATACGCTGGATTAAGTTTCGAGCACTGACCCCATGATTGATTCCTCTTGAGACTTCTAGAAAGCGAGTCTTGCTCGGTAATATTGAGTTTTGAGCCTGCTCAACGCAGCCGTGTTGCTTCTTAAATCTGCAAAACGATTCAAAGTGGGAAAATCGTAGCTCATGTTTGAAGTTTTGGACAAGTAAGCCTCGAAACCTTCAATTCAGCACCCAATCTAACCTACTTTAACAGGCCAAATGCCGGAATGGAGTCAAGTCCCTCTCCGGGCTCTGGCACTTATATCAAGACTAATTTATTCACTCAACTTTTAAGATGCTTTGAATGCATTATGACTGTAATGATATTCACCACTGTATAATGATACACAGTTTGTTGGTTGCTTGATTGCACTCTTGCTTGGTTGATCCTGATTGTTCTACTGCTGGTATCCGAGATACAGCAGGAATTGAGCGTTTGCGGTGATTCTTTTGTTTGAACTATATTTTCTTGGTGCTGCTTGAATTTCAAGCATTTTGAAACTGATATTTTTTCGCGCTTCTACGTACGGAGGAGAAAATTATACTTTCTCAAATGCATGACAGCACAAATTTCATTTATTTAATGGAAAATTAAGCATACAGGTGTATGTGGCACACTACGCAGAAAGGACCATATATATTGTAGACAAGAAAAACAGAAAGCCTCCACTGTTAGACCCCTAGTTTAATTATGAAATTAGTACCGTTTATTATTATTATTATTATTATTATTATTATTATTATTATTATTATTATTGCCACGTTTCACAGCTGAGCAGCGGTCTTGGGATGGTGCAGGCTTGCTTGAGCTATAGCCTGAGGTTTCCAGGCATTTTGGATCCTCACGAACAGCGATTTCAGCAAGACGTTGTGAAGCAAAAGGCAGTGTTGATGACCAGCGGCAGTGAAGACCTGGTGGGTGTGGTCATCAAAACTCCAAGTTTCTTCATAACGCCTTGATGAGTTTGAAATTCTGGTTAAAAGCATTCCTAATGCTTGGCAACCTCAGGTTGGCTCATACGAGAATGCATCATCCCAATAATAATATTATTGCTCGAGAGCCCAGCTCCGTTGTCGAATGTGGTATCTTCTCGGATTTGGTGTTCTTTCGATCCTGAGGAGACGTGAGAGAATTATCTCACTTCATTGATTAGACTTGAAAAGAATCATCTCATTACATTGATTGGACTTGAGAGAATCATTTCACTTGATTGATTAGATTGGATAGGCGGCAGTAGACGAACCAATAGGCCCATTCCCAAGGAGACACCGGAACTTACGCCCCGGCTCTCTATGAGCTATTGCCATTATGTTAGTAGGATATAGAGGACTGGAGAAAAGAGAAAAAAAAGAGAAGAAAGAAAAAAAAAAAAAGACGAGGGAGATGAATCTCAGCCAAAGAGACCATCATTGCTCTGCATTTGGGTCAACAGCACTTAAGGTTTGAGCCTAATGGCAATTTGAATCGCTCAAGCGTGACATGCGTAATTAATCATTACGTTTGTGTTATGGTGAAAATTGGATAACGTAAGAAACGAAAACAGTATAGACTAATAGCCTCCTCTACGAAAAAAAAAAACCTCTTGAATAAACCTGTATATGAGTTTCATTTGATGGTGAGTTTATTTTCTGCCCTCTTTCGTGACGGTGCGGAACACTTAAGAAATAACGATATTCATTTGCTTTTTATTAATTGAAGTTACTGTCGTTTTTATCAGGTGGGTACTTTGGGAAGAAATTGGTTGCAAACTAGATGAATAACATCATTGGTTTTCATTCGCAGCAACGACAACCACCACCACTACTACTACAACTACCGTAACAACCACAGCAGCTGAAACAACCACCGTTACTGAAACAACAACCGTTGCTGAATCAACCACAGCCGCTGAGACAACCACAGCGGCTGTAACAACCACAGCTGCTGAGACAAACATAGCGGCTGCAACAACCCCAGCTGCTGAAACAACCACAGCGGCTGAGACAACCACAGCGGCTGTAACAACCCCAGCTGCTGAAACAACGACAGCGACTGAGACAACCACAGCAGCTGTAACAACCACAGCGACTGAAACAGCCACAGCTGCTGAAACAACCACAGCGGCTGTAACAACCCCAGCTGTTGTAACAACCACAGCGACTGAGACAAACACAGCTGCTGAAACAACCACGGCAGCTGAGATAACCACAGCAGATGAAACAACCGCATCATCTGGAACAACCTCAGGAGCTGCCGACGGCTCTACACCTCTAGCAAGCGGTAAAAACGTGTATTTTTAGTAGGTAATTTGCACATTTACGCTCAGTTCAGCAACTAGTTCTACGTACTACTTACTTTCTAACTTTTTAAACTTTCGTATCCGTTTTAAGTCCAAAAATTTTTAATAGTATTTAACTGTTGGAGGACTGACCGGTTAGGAATTTCAAGGCTTGCAATGCAACTTTTAACACTTTGACATTAAAACCGTCCAAGTTTCAAGCTAAAATGATCAGAGACATCCCTATTAGTATAATAAAGTTGTTGCCTCGTTCCTATAAGAGTAACATTTGGACTTTTGATTGTTTTTTACATACGGACACGTAGTGGAGCAGATGTTGATTTTTCGCTTGAGTGTTTCAAAAGTAAAGCGACAATTGGAAGCGGCTTGCCGTAAAAATAGGTAATGAAATCGTAACTCTCACCAGTCATGAGGGAAAATATCATTGCCAATCAAAAAAAATTGTTTCAAGGGTAAATAAAATACAGCTTAGGTTTCAAAAATAAGGGGACCGTGCAGCTGAAAATGTTGACACTCTCGATATTTCTTTTTTTTTACTACACAGTAGCTATACATCGGACAAACACGCAGGTAAAGTTTTAGGTAGCCAGTGCAACCCTAAGTAGGTAGAACAGGAGGGTGGGGGAGTGGGCATTTTTGCAAAAGTTAATATTTTTACTTCAAGGAGTTTTTATTACTGAGCCAATCTTCATGAAACTTGGTAGAGGTCAGTAAAATTAGAAAAAATGGGGCTTAGACTCCTCCAGGAGCCGGGTGCTCAATCGCCTTGTAAAGTTACAATCATCGTAACTGTACAGCTGCAGGCGCGAATGCAACCATGTAACTGCTGAAATTTTACATTTTCATTCTTCGAGTTAATATCTAAGTCTGTCTTTTATCCAGACATGCATCGATTAGAGGTTCAAACCACCTTGATCATAACTTTGTGAAGATCAGTATAAGAAAGTGACAAAATCTGAGCCGAGATATCGGTACTTCTTCAAAGAACTGTACAGCTTACGTTACCGTAACAAAGTGTTTGTGCATCCGGCCCCTGCTGCTGTACTTTATCCCATTTTCATCATAGAAAATGAGTTATTCAAAGAAAACTGTTGATGCAGTTTTCTTTCAATAACTCGTTTTCTGCGCGTATAATGGGAAAAGGTACACAAGTGTAACCCACATTCTTTTTCGATTTAACATATCTGCACCAATTATCATCCAAATCGGAACAAAAACAAAAATTTTCATTTATTCATACCCACCAAAGATTTTTAATATGTTGTTTATTATTGTCAGATTTGAATGAAACTTGGTGCAAATATGTGTAAATCGAAAAAAAAAATGTGGGGGAAACTCCTCTACTTCTCCCATTTTCCTCCAACGAAAACAGTTTTATGTTTTATTTGAATAACTCGTTTTCTTTGAATAGCTCGTTTTCTATTCTGAAAATAGGAAAAGTACATGAATCTAGCCCACATTCTTTTTAGATTTTACTTTGCTGTACCAAGTTTCATTCAAATCGGTAAAAAAATAAAAAACTTTCTGAAAGTTGAGAGAAGTTTTGCATTGCGCTGATTTGAATGAACGGGATACATATCAGTAAAATTAAAAAGTGATGTGGGTTAGATTCGTGTACTTTTTCCCGTTTTCCCAATAAAAACGAGTTATTCAAAGAAAACGGAAAAATCGTTTTCTGCTGTTGTTTCTCATATTTCTGTTTTCGCTACATGCACACAGTTCAAATCCGTATATCTTCTAAAGTTTTTACCCGATATTGGCCATTCAAGTGTCAGAATAAAGGGGAATGCATCACCTGACACGTAACGTATACAGAATTTCAATATTTTTTCTTAAAATTTTTGTCCCTGGGCTTGTTGAAAATATCCAAGAGAAAAATGAAAACCCACATGTAATATCAAAACTAGAAGGAAATAAAGTCAAATTGATAAGTTTAGAACAAAAAAAAAAAATCTAGCGAAAGCTTTAGATATATTGGAAATCACAAGTTAAAAAATCAAAATTATTATGTAACTTCCAGAATATAAAACATAAAAAACTTGAATAAAATAGTCGTTCAATGACGTTTTATATACAGTACCAAAGTGTCGGACAAATCGGACCGCAAAAATAAAAAAATTACATTTCAGCTGCACAGTACCCATAATATTACACGATGAGGAGTATTTAGTTAAACATGTAATTATATCTATTTCATCACGTTTAGTATACACTAGAAAGTGAAGTTATATGTATGCTCTAATATATTTTGGTGCAATACTTTTTTTAAACATAATTTATATTGACAGATACATATAGTCCTCCCTTCGAACTATCGGATGATAAAATGAAAGAGTTGAGCTTTACGAGACGAAACTCTTCCACAGTACCTTATTAGAGCTTTCTTTTTTGGTATCCCGATTGTTACAGTATTTTTTAGATACGTTACACGTTATACTGCTGTAATGTAAAATTTTCAGTTTCATTGAAGCTAGACTGGAATACAGGTATTGCACTAGTAGATCTTTGCAAACTTAATGCCAATTGTCTCCTATGTTATTTTTAGTATTATTCTTATGTTAGTACTAAGGATGAATACGTCAGGATGCTGTGTCCTAACCTTCTTGGACACAGGCTCCATATGAGAAATAAATGTGGTTTGTTTGTTTGGATGGTCACCATATAAAGATTACATGTTAGACATGCGTTGTAGGAAGTAAAGAAACTAGTTAAGTAAAATTTCCAGTACTTGGCGTTCCGTTCACTGCATGTGCAGAAGTTACCACATAGTCACACAATAGGTTCCATTATGCTGGGTTCGTTCAATTGGCCATGAAGTAACTAAAAATTTTGTGGCTTCACAAGGTTTTAGAGTCTTGACGTGCTCGAAACTTCAAACTGAAGCTGTAGCTCTGAACCCTATTCCAGGTGTTAGAAGTACCTAAACTGATTACGCTAAGATGACCAAAAATCTTCTTTTAAGGAGCAGAGTTCAGTTACTTTAAGGGTCTTGGGTAATCGGTTAAGGGTCAACGCCTGACACTCAATTCAGTGGCTCGAAGCCAGCGTACTCGTCTGATGTTGGGACCAAGTCAAGCCCTGATAGTTTAACTTTGCAGCCCAATCGAGCTTACTCTAGAATAAAAAGAAAACAGCGTTACCAAAGGAAATTCTCATACGATGCACTGAAGGCCCAGCCTATATTCATGAATGTTCGGTGCACCGTGGCAACAAAAATCCAGTATAGGCAGATGTGGGCTGGTAAGGCCTGCCTGAAGCCTCTTGAATTCCAGCTATAGGATTGATGAAGGACGCATGTCTGCAGCCTTGGGCCGATATCACTCACACGGCTGGTCTTCAGGTGGTCGCCATTACCCAGTACCGCGAGTAAAAGATCAATTCAAAAAACGTCTCCCAACCCTGCGATTTCTCGTCTATTTCCCGAAGTCCCTCGAGTCTGCCACATGTCATTGTTTATGCTCCAATATAACATGTGTGGAGTCGATTGTATGGATTTCATTTTCTCATTTCATAGCGACGATGAGAAGTATCTTTTATTTTATTTGTGAAGCATTAAAATGAGCAGTATGTAGCAATATATACTGTATATATTTACAGGTGGAAATGGAATGTTACCTCTTTCACCTTGCCGACCTCTTTTACCCTGCCGACTTCGTTTACCCTGCCGTCCTCGTTTACCCTGCCGTCCTCCCTGGCCATGTTCACCTAGACGTCCAAGACGACCTGTTCCCAGCTGACTATGAGATCCCAATTTTGGTGGGTACGGTACACAGGTGTTTTTACAGTTTTTTCGTGTTTTTATTTATCATTTGACAGTTGACATTTCTAAGTTCTCCGAAACTGCATCAAAACGCTTGATCTATCGCTAACTGAACTCTAAATCGCTGTCTTTATAGGCTACGTGTTAAGAAAGCCCCGCCTACACTACTGCTAGTGGGTGCAAATTCGTGCGTACGATATTGCAGAACACAGTGAAAATTGCACGGCAGCGTCCACACTATCGTACCGCGGACCCAACGTTCGATCCGTGATGAGAAGGAGAACTTCGTTGCTGCGACACCCTTTACGCCAAATACGCTGTAACATTTTACACTGCTGGCGACATTTCGTTTCTCTTTTAGGTCGATGAAATCAACTCATAATACCCTTGCTCTGCATAATACCCTCGCTGACTTGAAGGCTTCTCTTCTGACGAATCATTGGCGCAGACCCTCACTTTTGTTTGGGGGGACATGGAAAAATTGCCGAGCAATTACCTCGGAGAACACGTTCAAAAGACTCTCTTTCTCATGCCTCCTTATAGGTAACGGAAAGACGCGTTGGCTCTTGGCAAGTGAAGTTTTGGATATTTCTTTAAATTGCAGTGAATTAGAACTTCAGAGGTTGTAAACTTTAATGTTGTTTGCATATATGCAGCAAATAATTTGGATGACTTACGTTTTGTGTAGGCGTCAAGAGACTGTAGTGTGAGCCTCGCGTTAGTGGCAGACTCATGAGACAGTCGGTTGTCTGTTGTGATATGCGTGAAATGGGTTCAAACATTTTGTTTCGTTCTTTCTCACACAACTGCATGCCAGAAAAAAAAAACGTTGGCAAACTGTTAGCTGCCGAGTCAAGCTGCTTCCCAGCTAACAATTTGACGTCGATTCTTCGTAGATATCAGGTCGTTTGTACACATATCAACTCCAGATAACGTTGTTAGCACGTTGTGACCAGCACGTTGCGAGACAACGTGCTGACAACGTTCTGCAACCTCCATAGCTACTTGATAATGTAAATTGAGTTCCGGATAACGTTATTACCACCTCGTATCACAACGTGCTATAACAACGTGCTAAGCACATTCTCAGAACGTCGCATCATAACGTGCTAGGGACGTGTCCAGCACTTTGTATCACAAAATACTAAGGGACTGTCCAGAACAAGGTGCTAAGGACGTGCCCAGCACGCTGTTAGCACGTTGTGATACGACATGCTAACAACATTATCTAAAGTCCACAAATCAACGTGCATAGCATGCCGAGCCACAGCTCACAACATAAATTCTACGTAGTGTGTTAGCGGAGTTGGCAAGTATCGTTAGTGAGGATTGATCTATTCTTCGAATTTGCAGTGAATTAAAACTCAGAAAGCTGTACTTTTCTTATGTTGAGAAGGAAATAATAAAACACTAGGACGCTTGATTTATTAATTTTGCCTGCAGGGAGAAAAACTATACCGTGAATCCCGCCATATTTTTAGTTTGAATGATGCGAAATTATCCAACTAAGTTGAAAATACGCGAAACGCGCCGAGTTGCACATTTCTCGAGAGAAATTTTTTCGCCGTGATCTACAGAAACACTACACTGACTACATTTCTGCGGTAGTGTGGTGTGGACGGGACTTAACCCTTGCTGCAACAGGTCGTGTTACCTCTCGTCGAATACTTTTAATTTTTCCGCTTTGGATTACAACCGAACAAAGGTAAAGATAAATTCATCTTGACAGCACAAGCCAACTGGAAAATCCTCAGGCACAGGTTTGTTCTAGAGATATAGGCCAACTAGCCCCAGGGCATTGCATGGCTGCAGTCGATCACAAATTGTCGAGAGCTATGGCGTCAGAGACAGAAAGCTTTTATTTCGACTACCACCCTTACTTCTGGTTAAGGTCTGTACCCCCGCAGTAGCATCCGGGCTTTATTGCTGACTCAGCGCATCAAACGTAAGAACTTGCCTGCCGGCAACAGCCTCGATATCGCACATTGTGCGCGTAACAGCCGTCGCGTTTGTGTCACGAAAAAAGTCTGTTAGTTCCAATAACAAGAACATATTCTATTCCTTTCAGGCTGATCCACTTTTTTTCGGGAACTTTGCACAAGGTAACATTCTGAATGACTGTTTTTGAGTTTTTTGAAATATTTTCATTCAGTTGCAGGTGTCGTGTTTCTCCTGGAACAGATTTCGTTTGCATTTCATATGCATTTAGCATATCAGTGAAAAATACCCCTTTTCTGTCGTATGGTGTATACTATGATCTGCCTGCGTGAAAACACGCGACGGCAACATAATAATATGCAGGTCAATTAAATAATTTACATGGCTTGCGGAAAAGTCTCTAGATCTTTGTTCGTACATTAATTGACCTCAAGCGCAAAGAGTTTCTATAGATCGATGTTATTCAAGGAACAAAAGTTTGGATCTAATTATGATTCGGATAAGTTCTTATTATTCAGTGCACGACACTACACATTACTGTACTGCTAGAAGGTGGCTATCATGTCAAATGATATTCTACATAATCGGCGCGGTTGTGACTCTCCGCGGTAAATTTCTGATAATTTTCATTAATAACTGGTTGCCCTGCATGCTGTTTTTCAGGAAGAGTATTCTCACCTCAGTTTTAGTTAACTTAATTTATTTCCATGCATTGTTTTCAGAAGAGTCTGCCCTGTCTCGGTCTATCCAGGTTTAACTTAAATACTTTAAGCTATATATATGTATGTTTTCAGAAGGAGTTTTCCATACCTCAGTTTTGCAATATTTTAAAAATTTTATTTTATATTAAGTTCCTAGTTAATCTCAGCTGTATTATTATTTTATTTTCACCTTGAGCTGTTCTTATTTATTTGCAGAATGTGATATAACATTGTTGTGTGTGAGTAATTTTTGATGAATATGATTGATATTATTGTTACAGAAGAAACTGACTGCAGGTACTGTTTTTATTATCCTTTTCATACAAACATATACTCGCATGGATGATGTGCCCAGCAAATTAAAATTAGAAGCGTAGTGCTTTAAAGTATTCATTCTTATTCATAACATTCTTGTAGCTAATACATGGGACAAGATATATTTTGTGGACTAAGATTGGTGATTCGCATTTTCTTTATCTAATATTGAATAAAATTCTAGACCAAAGAAAAATTCATAATACAATTTGGTATACGATGCGCATGTCATGTGGTGTAACATATTCGTTCCGTTTATGACGAACACTGAGGGATTTACACATCAAAACAAACATAGGACATTTACAAATGCACTGCATGTTACTCAGCAGTGTATATATGTGAATGTTGATATTTTGGATGCATAAAAAAGCTATAAGAACAATTTAGAAGATATTAGTTACTGAGATTTCTACTATACGGGCGAAAGAGAATGCCTCTGTCACCTAAAGCAGTGGTTCTCACAGTTCAGTTTTCTACGGACCTCTGTGAAATTGCCCTGAAACACGTGCCCCACCATTAAAATGGCCCTAACTTAGTATATCACATACTGAATGAGTATTGTAGATGTCAATGGCTTCCAGGCTTTTCAGCATAGCCTACATACGTCAAACATATAATTACTCATGTCACAGTCACGTGACATCCCACCTCAGCCATTATTCACATACAACTAGTTTTCAGCTTTAGCTCTCTTGAATATATTTTGACTCGCCCTAAACGACTAATTGTATTCCATTATAGCGATAGCATATGGTTTTCTCGCCATTTTTGTAAAAGATCTAAGTTTGTCTTATCGAGCAAAAGCCTTTAGGGGCAACTACACCATAGTAATTTTTTTTTAATGTCGGATAATTGATGTAAAATATTACTATAAAACACTTAAACTTACATTTTTCCTCCTATAACCGTGAAATATTCTGTAATTTGGATCATCCATGGGATTAAAAACAGTGTAATATTGCCACAGAATCTTCAAACGTCATGAACTAGTAGGGGGTCCGTGCATGAACCTCAGGGGTCCGTAGGTTCATATGCACCCAATGGGAAACACTGACGTAAAGAATTATAGCACAATTTACCTAGGGAATTTTAGCACAATTATTGGGGTCGCTCGAAGTGCGACAACCCCACCATAGTGAACTGATTACTTTCAGACACATCTTGTATTGAATCTGGAAGATTATTCCAAAGCTTAGCGCCAGAAATAGAAAGAATTCGTTCTCCATCCGTGGTGCGGGTGTAGCATACAGTACTTGGGAGACGCTTTCACCGAAGAGATCGTCCGCTGATCTTGTCTGCTGTGAGTAAACTGCACAACCCCGGCATTGCTAGGAGTGCCAGACAGAGAACGAAAACGTTTTAGGTTTCATCTAGCTTGAATTTCGTGCGAACTTGTGACCATTGGAACTATTTTAAAAGTGGACTGCCATGATCGCGTTTATGGAATTTTCCGTTGAGAACAACTTTTGCTGCAACGTTCTGGGTTTTTGGCACATCTGATATTAGATATTCAGAGGTTTTATCCCAGATGAAACTACAATAGTTTATATGAGAGAAAAAAAAAGTGAGTGGTTGAGAAAGAGGCGTGAAATTTGATTCAACAGATGTTTAATTTTGTGGAAAAGTATTAGCGCACCGTTTACGGTTTTGCATAATTTTTGAATGTGAACGTCAAATGTTATATGTTTATCCATCCACACCCCAAGCGATTTGATAACATCTCGATGGTTAATGCTATAGTTGTTAACAGTAATAGAGAAAGAATGCTGAGTGAAGAATGCAGCTGCTTTTGTAGACTTGCTGAGTGCCAAATACAATGCATTGAAGCTTAGGTTAGGTTGGAATAATTGTAAAAATTATGAAAAATAAATAAAATAATCAAAATGAAAAGCTTAAAATCATAATATTTAGCAAAAAACGAGAGTTTGAATGATATAATGCCGAATATTGTGATATAAATATATCAAAATTTAATGAAAATTTCTGACAGTCGTTACTCGTAATTGTGCTTCTATATACACGAGAATAATAGCTTAAACGTCTGGGATTAAATGAGTGTGAGTAATTATATTTGCGAACATTATGGAAGGCACCACAATCGCTGCTGCTTCATCCCAAATTGTATACTAGGAAACTGAATGATATAAGAGACTAAAACTTCGATCAATGGTTATTATAGTTACCGCAAATTCGTTTTCTGTGTCACAAAAATCCTGTTTTAAGAAAACTAAGTTCATGTCTCACTGCAGTAAACCTCGCCTGCAGTTAGTCACAGCTCAAGCTTTACAAGTGCTTATTATTAATGCAACCCTTCGCATTAGTTTGGAATTCTCAAAAACAGTGTTTCAGTTAAAATTCGTTGCATAGCATGCTTCATAAAGCGAATTTTATGTCAATGTTTCTTGTGAAGAAATATTTTATTATGAAATCATGTGATAAATTAGGTGCTGTGGACAGCAAACCATTACGTCTTCGTACGCCCGCTGCCTGGGTGTATTCGAAGTTGCAGTTATATTATTTTTGGGCAGTTCTAAATTTAAAGTGTGAACTTTATAAATTTATTCGTGTTCTAATTTATATGGTTAGGGTGTTATAATGCAAATTAGATAAATACCACTACAGAAGTTATTGATAGCTCACTAGAACACATTTTTACCTAAGTATGTAATTTTTTCTCCGCATAATTATTATTATTATTATTATTGAACATTGATGTCTCCACAGACGGGAGGTGTTCTTGGATTATTATATTACAGCTTACATTAAAAATTGTGTGTACATTAATTTGTTAGAAATATTACATCTATATATTCACAACCTAATCGACATGGCTCAGTGCCATCACATACCAAATGAGT
>LQNS02276924.1:29490006-29505054 GCA_001587735.2 Parhyale hawaiensis | reverse complement strand
GATCGCTCTTAATTATGAGCGGTTGGTGTTCACAACGATTGGTATTTTAAGAATTACAGCACGATGTTCATAGACGTCATGCTGAAGTCACGGCCACGGCTGCGCAGTCGTATAAGCCAAGTTGCGTCTAGGCTGCTAGCGGCAACGAAAGTTGTTCGTGCGCAGCCGGCCTAAGAGCAACATTTGGACTTTTGATTGTTTTTTACATAGGGACACGTAGTAGAGCAGATGTTGATTTTTCGCTTGAGTGTTTCAAAAGTAAAGCGAGCATTGGAAGCGGCTTGCCGTAAAAATAGGTAATAAAATCGTAACTCTCACCAGTCATGAGGGAAAATATCATTACCAGTAAAAAAAAAATTGTTTCAAGTGTAAATAAAATACAGCGTAGGTTTCAAAGTTAAGGGGACTGTGCAGCTGAAAATGTTGACACTCTCGATATTTATTTATTTTTTACTACACAGTAGCTATACATCGGACACACACGCTGGCAAAGTTTTAGGTAGCCACTGCTACCCTAAGTAGGTAGAACAGGAGGGTGGAGGAGTAGGCAAAAGTTAATATTTTACTTCAAGGAGTTTTTATTACTGAGCCAATCTTCATGAAACTTGGTAGAGGTCAGTAAAATTAGAAAAAATGGGCTTAGACTCCTCCAGGAGCCGGGTGCTCAGTCGCCTTGTAAAGTTACAATCATCGTAACTGTACAGCTGCAGGCACGATTGCAACCATGTAACTGCTGAAATTTTACATTTTCATTCTTCGAGTTAATATCTAAGTCTGTCTTTTATCCAGACATGCATCGATTGGAGGTTCAAACCACTTTGATCATAACTTTGTGAAGATCAGTATAAGAAAGTGACAAAATCTGAGCAGAGATATCCGTACTTCTTCAAGGAATTGTGCAGCTTACGTTACCGTAACAAAGCGTTTGTGCATCCGGCCCCTGCTGCTGTACTTTATCCCATTTTATCACAGAAAACGAGTTATTCAAAGAAAACTGTTTATACTGTTTTCTTTGAATAACTCATTTTCTACGCGGATAATAGAAAAATTTACATAAGTCTAACCCACATTCTTTTTCGATTTTACATATCTGCACCAAGTAGCATCCAAATTGAAACAAAAACAAAAATTTTCATTTATTCATTCCCACCAAAAATTTTTAATATATGTTGTTTATTATTGTCAGATTTGCATAAAACCTGGTGCAAATATGGATGAAATCAAAAAATGTGCGTAAGACTCATCTACTTTTTCCCATTTTCTCGATAGAAAAGTTATTGAAAGAAAACGGGAAAACCGATTTCTTTGAATGACTTTTCGTCTATGCGAAAAATACGAACACGTATTCTTTATCGCTTTTACATATCTGTACCATGCTTTATTCAAATCGGAATAAAAACAAAAAAAAAATTTCTTTTATTTTTTCCACCAAAATTTTTAATGTTGTTTTTTTTTTGTCAGATTTGAATGAAACTTGGTGCAAATATGCTTAAATCGAGAAAATTATGTGGGGGAAATCCTCTACTTTTTCCATTTTCCTCCAAAGAAAACGAGTTATGCAATGAAAACAGTTTTCCCGTTTTCTTTGAATAACTCGTTTTCTATGTGGAAAGTAAGAAAAGTACATGTATCTAACCCACTTTCTTTTTCGATTTTACTTTGCTGTGCCAATTTCCTTTCAAATCGGTAAAAAAAAAATAAAAAAAAATCGCTGAACCCTGTGGCGGCAATCCAATTTACAAAAAAAAAAAAAAGAAAGTTGAGAGAAAAAGTTTTGTAATGTGCTGATTTGAATGAAACGTGATACATATCAATAAATTAAAAAAATGAAGTGGGTTAGACTCGTGTACTTTTTCCCATTTCCCAATAAAAACGAGTTATTCAAAGAAAACGGGAACATCGTTTTCCGCTGTTTTTTCTCATATTTCTATTTTCGCTACATGCACACAGTTCAAATCCGTATATCTTCTAAAGTTTTTACCCGATATTCGCCATTCAGGTGTCAGAATAAAGGGGAATGTATCACCTGACTCGTAACGTATACAAAATTTCAATATTTGTTCTCAAAATTATTGTAGCTGGGTTTGTTGAAATTATTGCAAAGAAAAATGAAAACCTGTATATATTTTCAAAACTAGAAGGAAATAAAGTAAAATTAATAAGTTTAGAACAATAAATAACAACAAAAAATCTAGTGAAAGCTTTAGAAAAAATTGAAAGCACAAATTAAAAGAAAAATCAAAATTGTTATGTAACTTCCAGAATATAAAACATAAAAAAACTTGATAAAAATAGTCTTATAATGACGTTTTACGTTCAGTACCAAAAAGTGTCAGACTTATAGGACCGTAACAGTAAAAAAAATGAAATTTCAGCTGCACAGTCCCCTTAATTTTACCTGATGACGAGTATTTAGTTAAACATGAAATTATATCGATTTCATCACATTTAGTATACACTAGTAAGCGAAGTTATATGTACGCTCTAAAATATTTTGGTGCAATACTTTTTCTTAAGATAATTTATATAGGCAGATACATAGTCCTCCCTTTGAACTATCGGATGATAATGAAAGAGTTGAGTTTTACAAGATGAAACACTTCCACACTACATTATTAGAGCTTTCTTTTTTAGTATTCCGATGTTACTGTATTTTTGAACAATGCTATATATTATACTGCTGTAAAGTATAATTTTCAGTTTCGTTTAAGCTAGACTGGAATACAGGTATTGCACTAGTAGATCTTTGCAGCCTTAATACCAATTGTCTCTTATGTTATTTTTAGTATTATTCTTATGTTAGTACTATAAGGATGAAAACGTCAGGATGCTGTGTCCTAACCTTCTTGGACACAGGCTCCATATGAGAAATAAATGTGTTTTGTTTGTTTATTTGTTTGTTTGGAGGGTCACCATAAAAAGATCACATGACAGATATGCTTTGTAGGAATTAAAGAAACTAATTTAGCAAAATTTCCTGTGCTTGGCATACCGTTCACTGCAGAAGTTACCACATAGTTGCACAATAGGTTCCATTATGCCGGGTTCGTTCGATTGGCCATGCAGTAACTAAAAATTTTGAGGATTCATAAGGTTTTTGAGTCTTGACGTGCTCGAAACTTCAAACTGAAGCTGTAGCTCTGTCGCTCTGAACCCTATTCCAGGTGTTAAAAGTACCTAAACTGATTACGCTAAGATGACCAAGAATCTTCTTTTATGGAGCAGAATTCAGTTACTTTAAGGGTCTTGGGTAATCGGTTAAGGGTCAACGCCTGACACTCAATTCAGCGGCTGGAAGCCAGCGGACTCGTCTGATGTTGGGACCAAGTCAAGCCATGATAGCTTAATTTTGCAGCCCAAGCTAGCTTACTCTAGAATAAAAAGAAAACAGAGTTACCAAAGGAAATTCTCATACGATGCACTGGAGGTCCAGCCTATATTCATGAATGTTCGGTGCACCGTGGCAACAAAAATCCAGTAAAGGCAGAGGTGGGCAGGTAAGGCCTGCCTGAGGCCTCTTGAATTCCAGCTATAGGATTGATGAAGGTCGCATGTCTGCAGCCTTGGGCCGATATCACTCACACGGCTGGTCTTCAGGTGGTCGTCGCAAAAGCCCAGTACCGAGTAAAAGATCAGCTCAAACACAATCTCCCAACCCTGCGATTTGTCGTCCATTTCCCAAAGTCCCTCGAGTCTGCCATTTGTCACTGTCTATGCTCTAATATAAAATGTGTGGAGTCGGTTGTATGGATTTCATTTTCTCATTTCATAGCGACGATGAGAAGCATCTTTTTTTTATTTATGAAGCATTAAAATGTGCAGTATATAGCAATATGCACTGTATATCTTTACAGGTGGAAATGGAAATGGAACTGGAATGAATGGAGAAAGTGGAACGGCTGGAGAAAATGGGACGGCTGAAGCAAATGGGACGGCAGGAGCAAATGGGACGGCAGGAGGGACCGGTACAAGTGGATCTGCAGGTTCTGCTGGACAAGGGTCGACTGATACAGATCTCAATTCTGGTGGGTGCGGTACACAGGTGTTTTTAGAGTTTTTTCGTCTTTTTATTTATCATTTGACAGTTGACATTTCTAGGAACTGCATCAAAACGCTTGATCTATCGCTAACTTCACTCTAAATCGCTGTCTTTATAGGCTACGTGTTTAGAAAGCCCCGCCTACACTACTGCTAGTGGGTGCAAATTCGTGCGTGCGATATTGCAGAACACAGTGAAAATTTCACGGCAGCGTCCACACTGTTGTACCGCGGACCCAACGTTCGATCCGTGCTGAGAAAGAGAACTTCGTTGCTGCGACGATCTTTACGCCAAGTACACTGTAACATTTTACACTGCTGGCGACATTTTGTTTCTCTTTTAGGTCGATGAAATCAACTCATAATACCCTTGCTCTGCATAATACCCTCGCTGACTTGAAGGCTTCTCTTCTGACGAATCATTGGCGCAGACCCTCACTTCTGTTTGGGGGGACATGGAAAAATTACCTAGCAATCACCTCGGAGAACACGTTCAAAAGACTCTCTTTCTTTCTTATGCCTCCTTATAGGTAATGGAAAGACGTGTTGGCTCTTAGCAAGTGAAGTCTTAGATATTTCTTTAAATTGCAGTGAATTAGAACTTCAAAGGTTGTAAACTTTCCTGTTGTTTGCAAATAAACAGCAAATAATTTGGATGAGTTACGTTTTGTGTCGGCGTCAAGAGACTCAAGAGACTGTAGTGTGAGCCTGGCGTTAGTGGCAGACTCACGAGACAGTCGGTTGTCTGTTGTTGTATGCGTGAAATGGGTTCGAAGATTTTGTTTCGTTCTTTCTCACCCAACTGCATGCCAGAAACGAAACATTGGCAAACTGTTAGCTGCCGAGTCAAGCTACTTCCCAGCTAACAATTTGACGTCGATTCTTCGTAGATATCAGGTCGTTTGTACACATATCAATTCCAGATAACGTTGTTAGCACGTTGTGACCAGCACGTTGCGAGACAACGTGCTGACAACGTTCTGACAACCTTCATAGCTACTTGATAATGTAAATTTGAGTTCCGGATAACGTTATTACCACCTCATGTCACAACGTGTTATAACAACGTGCTGAGCACGTCCTTAGCACGTCGCATCATAACGTGCTAGGGACGTGTCCAGCACGTTGTATCACGACGTATTAAGGGACTTTTCAGGACAAGGTGCTAAGGACGTGCCCAACACGTTGTTAGCACGTTGTGACACGATATGCTAACAACGTTATCTGGAGTCTACAAATCAACGTGCATAGCACGCCGAGCCACAGCTCACAACATTAATTCTACGTAGTGTGTTAGCGGGGTTGGCAAGTATCGTTAGTGAGGATTGGTCTGCTTCCTCGAATTTGCAGTGAATTAGAACTCAGAAAGCTGTTATTTTCTTAAAATGAAAAGGAAGCAACAAAACACTAGTACGTTTCATTTATTAGCTTTGCCTGCAGGGAGAAAAACTATACCGTGAATCCCGCCATATTTGCAGTTTGAATGATGCGGATTTATCCAAGTAAGTTGAAAATACGCGAAACGCGCCGCGTTGCACATTTCTCGAGAGACATTTTTTCGCCGTGATCTGCAGAAACACTACACTGAATACATTTCTGCGGTAGTGTGGTGTGGACGGGACTTAACCCTTGCTGCAATAGGTCGTGTTACTTCTCGTCGAATTTTTTTAATTTTTCCGCTTTGGATTACAACCGAACAAAGGTAAAGACAAAGTCAACTTGAGAGCACAAGCCAACTGGAAAACCCTCAGGCACTGGTTCGTTCTAGAGATGTAGGCCAACTAGCCCCAGGGCATTGCATGGCTGCAGTCGACCACAAATTGTCGAGAGCCATGGCGTCAGAGACAGAAAGCTTTTATTTCGACTACCACCCCTACTTATGGTTAAGGTCTGTACCCCCGCAGTAGCATCCGGGCTTTAATGCTGACTCAGCGCATCAAGCGTAAGAACTTGCCTGCCGGCAACAGCCTCGATATCGCACATTGTGCGCATAACAGCCGTCGCGTTTGTGTCACGAAAAAAGTCTGTTAGTTCCAATAACAAGGACATATTCTATTCCTTTCAGGCTGATCCACTTTTTTCGGGAACTTTGCACACGGTAAATTCTGAATGACTGTTTGAAATATTTTCATTCAGTTGCAGGTGTCGTGTTTCTCCTGGAACAGATTTCGTTTGCATTTCATATGCATTTAGCATATCAGTGAAAAATACCCCTTTTCTGTCATATGGTGTATACCATGATCTGCCTGCGTGAAAACGCGTGACGGCAACATAATAATATGCAGGTCAATTAAATAATTTACTTGGCTGGCGGACAAGTCTCTAGATTTTTGTTCGTTCATTAATTGACCTCAAGCGCAAAGAGTTTCTGTAGATCGATGTTATTCAAGGAACAAAAGTTAGGATCTAATTATGATTCGGATAAGTTCTTATTATTCAGTGCACGACACTACACATTACTGTACTGCTAGAAGGTGGCTATTATGTCAAATGATATTCTACATGATCGGCGAGGTAGTGACTCTCCGCGGTAAATTTCTGATAATTTTCATTAATAACTGGTTGCCCTGCATGCTGTTTTTCAGGAAGAGTAATCTCACCTCAATTTTAGTTAACTTAATTTATTTCCATTTATTGTTTTCAGAAGAGTCTGCCCTGTCTCGGTCTATCCAGGTTTAACTTAAATACTTTAAGCTATGTTTTCAGAAGGAGTTTTCCATACCTCAGTTTTGCAATATTTTAAAAATTTCATTTTATATTAAGTTCCTAGTTAATATCAGCTGTATTATTATTTTATTTTCACCTTGAACTGTTCTTATTTATGTGCAGAATGTGATATATAACATTGTTGTATGTGAGTAATTTTGGATGAATATGATTGATATTGTTGTTACAGAAGAAACTGACTGCAGGTACTGTTTTTATTATCCTTTTCATACAAACATATACTGTGAAAATAAACAAGTAGTTACATTGTTGTTGAGCTCCGATATGTAGGTTACAAACTGGTACCATACCCACAAGAGTTCCATTGGAGACGAGAGTTGAGAGCAGGGCTATGAAATGACATATTTACTGTACACAGTTGACCAAGACTGTGGCAAAAATTAATGACAGTTCTCTGATGACGTAAATTTATTTTATTCACTCATTGATATAAAAGAGCTTGCCCACGCTGTCGAAAATGAAGTTGGTCCAGATGTACTCCCCCAAAAGAGAAGGGTTCTGGTTGTATTACTTGGCCTCCTCAAGAAAATGAAACTATCTAGAGCTTTTTCTTTATGCAAATATCTACTAAGAGCCTTGGAATAATGTATAGTGGATGAAAATAAAGAATAAAAAATATCTTATGTTCCAGGGCCCAGATTTACTAACGGTACAACATTGTAAAACTTACGATGTTGTACATTACAACCACGATACAGAGTTGTAGTTTATCTGCCTTATGATTGGAAGTTAGAGCTCACTACTACAGCCAATGAACGATCGCTTTACGCCTTCCATTCAATAAACAACCAATGGTGTGGGCTTACACGCGAACAACCAATCAGCTGGCGGATTACAGCAGAGTTTCCTTCGTTATCTCTTTCAAACTCTATAGTAACATTATTTTATTAAGTCCGTGGTGGGCGTGACTGCAACGGTGCCACAACTACCACCAATTATCCAGCATGCGTGTTTTCAATCAGAAGAATAGGAAACTAACCCTATTTCAGGTGGGCTATATTGAAAATGTTGAAATAGCAATGATAACAGAGGTTAGAAAATGGATGTAGCATTTATTCTTTAGGTTTTATTGTTAACATAGATAAGAGTAATAGCAGATGCAATGAAGAATACCTTGCACACATGTTAATGCGCATTTAATCAATTATCAAATGAACATATATATGAATGAATTGAAATATACAGGTGTAGGTGTATGCTTAAAGGAGTTTATATATGTGTGTGTGCGTGCATTGAATAACATATGAAGGTTTGACTTATTTTCTCTCCACCTTGAAGTAAAACTCTTGGCTCGTTTTTTGAAGAAGTTCCCTCAGTAAGTCTATTCCTCTATCCACTGACTGAAATTAATCGCTGCATTCTGAATAAAAAACTCTGTTGTCTTGATTACGAATGATTAAGCGAACTTTTCTGCTGCTATGTCTCATTTACCATCTTCATGTTGTAATTATTGTTTTGCATGTCGCACTGCTTCCATCCAATTACGCCGTGCACGGCCGGGAACACATTGACGCAGCAAGCGTTGCAACGCAATTTTCGCAAGAGGCTTGTTGCATGCCGTCTACAGCTGTGTTTCAGGCTCGGCTACGCTGACGAGATGCAGCAGCAATATGTGTTGTGTGAGCCTATATGTACGTTCCGAAATCTTGAACGGCAGTGTGATGTTTAATTCGCAGAATTAAATCTACAATAGTTTAAAGGAGAGAAAAAAGTGAGTGGTTGAGAAAGAGGCGTGAAATTTGATTTAACAGATGTTTAATTTTATGGAAAAGTATTAGCGCACCGTTTACGGTTTTGTATAATTTTTGAATGTGAACGTCAAACGTTATATGTTTATCCATCCACACCCCAAGCGATTTGACAACATCTCGATGGTTAATGCTAGAGTTGTTAACAGTTATAGAGAAAGAATGCTGAGAGAAGAATGCAGCTGCTTTTGTAGACTTGCTGAGTGCCAAATACAATGCATTGGAGCTTAGGTTAGGTTGGAATAATTGTAAAAATTATGAAAAATAAATAAAATAATCAAAATGAAAAGCTTAAAATCGTAATATTTAGCAAAAAAACGAGAGTTTGAGTGATATAATGCCGAACATTGTGATATAAATATATCAAAATTTAATGATAATTTCTGACAGTCGTTACTCGTAATTGTGTATCTACAGTATATACACGAGAATAATAGCTTAAACGTCTGGGATTAAATGAGTGCGAGTAATCATATTTCCGAACATTATGGAAGGCACCACAATCGCTGCTGCTTCATCCCAAATTGTATCCTAGGAAACTGAATGATATACGAGACTAAAACTTCGATCAATGGTTATTATAGTTACCGCAAACTCGTTTTCTGTGTCACAAAAATTCGGTTTAAAAAAAACTCTGTTCATGACTCACTGCAGTAAACCTCGCCTGCAGTTAGTCACAGCTCAAACTTCACAAGTGCTTATTATTAATGCAACCCTTCGCATTAGTTTGGAATTCTCAAAAACAGTGTTTCAGTTAAAATTCGTTGCATGGCATGCTTCATAAAGCGAATTTTATGTCAATGTTTCTTGTGAAGAAATATTTTATTATGAAATTATGTGATAAATTAGGTGCTGTGGACAGCAAACCATTACGTCTTCGTACGGCCGCTGCCAGGGTGTATTCGAAGTTGCAGTTTTGCAGTTATATTATTTTTGGGCAGTTCTAATTTCAAAGTGTGAACTTTATAAAATTATTCGTGTTCTAATTTATGTGGTTAGGGTGTTATAATGCAAATTAGATAAATACCACTACAGAAGTTATTGATAGCTCACTAGAACACATTTTTACCTAACAATTTAATTTTTTATCCGCATAAAGTTAGTCCTTCTCGATAGAGATGAGTAGAGAGGGCTTTTGCTTAGGAGAAGCCCTGGGTTATTTTCTCCAAACTGTTCTCTTCGCAAAATTTCTCGACCTTCTTGTAGTGAAGAGATTTAGGAACACGACTTCAGCAACGAGTTAACTGTTATGATGAGGCAAGCGCGGCCCTAGGACAGTAATTTCCTGTATGTGTTGGTCTGAGCCCTGGAGACTTTTTTTTTAATAAAGTACTCCTGATCCATTTGTTATAGACCTTCCGTAGCGTTAGCCGCTCTTTCAGTTATGGCAGTAATTGCTTAGAGTTTTTTTGCCAGGTCTGTTTTAGCCGCGCTTATATGCGACGCTAATTCACTTCCCTATTAGTGTTAGTAATGAAAAGGCATTTGAACCCTTTACACCTATTGTGAACAGTTGTGGATGCTGGAAATAGTTCTATTTCTAAGACAAGCGATGTAATATTGCAGCACTGAAGGGTTAAGGGCGCGTTTGATTGGGCGGTGAAATTAAGCCTTCGATCGGGGCTTGTCGATTGTCTGTAACTTCCGACAGAAGCTCTGGCTTCGTCACTCTGAGTCGTAAGTATTATAAGTGTTAGAAGCAAAGCGATCAAGTCGAGCCTACTAAAAACTCCATTTTACTGAGTAAAATTAGATTTCTGATAGTCTCAAGGGTAACCGGTTGCGGGTCAGCTCCTGAAACTCAATTTAGCGGGTCGAAGCCATCTGACCTGCGGCAAGTATTGAGCAAGTCAAGTCTCTAACGGTTAACTTTATCGCCCAGTCGAACTTGCTCTTTGTAGAAGCTCAGAAGAAATCAGAGCAATATATCACGAAAATTTGCGTCTAAAGGGGATTTTGTCGAAGCAGTTATTTTCTGCCGTCATTTTATGACGACGCAAGTCACTAGTTCTTGGGAGCCTCAAAGGTAACCGATTAGGGGTAAATACTTAATAGTATTCGATGGAGCAAGTCGAATCCAAAGCACCAGCCTGAAATTTCGGATCAATCAACCTTTGAGGTTTTACTCCGGCGCTCAATTGAACGCGCCCTCATGTTCCTAGATTTACAGAGCGACTTTAAGGTTAAATAAATATTTAATCAGATCAGCAAATTTAATTATTAAGTATGGCACAAAGAAAATATATTGCTAACAATAATGTGAACTTTTGCACTTCAGTCACACTTTGATAAGAAAGTAATATTATGAATGCACACAGAAACAGTAGAAAACATGTATAACTTGTCGAGAAGAAAGAATAAAGGACACCGAAAGGCATCGCGAGAAGATGAAGAACAGCACATTCACATTCATAGGCAACTGAGACGAATATGATTAATATACACGAGCAAGAACGAAATTATTATTTGGTCACTAATTAACATAGATTCATAATACTGTAACAATAAATGAATTCAAGTGTAAAAATTATGTACTACATTCCTGCAAAAAAGAATTAAATGCTAAAGGGGAAATTTTTGTTTCAGAACATTTTCCGTTCAACAAAATTCTGAGACGAAGTTGTGGCTAACTCAACATATAATTATAGGATAAAAAAAGCTTCAATAAACGCTCAAAAGCAAGAAAAAGTGACGCATAAAAGTTTTACAGCTGTTAATGAATGTCTACAATTAACGCTGTCTCTGTCTGCCAGACTTTGTTGTGAATGATTTAAACGTATCTCCTGCACATAACTTTGTTATAGGCCGAGTTCACTCGTCATTCGTATTAACGCGTTCACTCATCCGATAGTTCTGTACCGTCGTTGTCAACGTAGCTTTGTGTACGCCACAGATTTTTTTTTAAATGTTGATCTTTTATCCGGTTTCTTCTGCAAGTGTCACTAGGTAAGTTACGAATATTTCTTCAAATTTGAAATGAAATAAAACTCAGAAAACAGCGCACGTTTGAATGGCACAGTGACACATTTGAACAAGCGGTTCAGGGAACGCGTTCAGATGGATGACGTGTGAATTTGCCCTAACTTGAGTGTTGCTGCATTCCAAAAAGTTAATTCTTTGGCCCAGATGATTAAGATTTAGCAATAACCTTATCAGCATTTTTCACTGCTCTTTAAGCTGTTCAAACTGTTTAGCGTCCTGAGGCTAGCAAAGATCCTCTGATGGTGTTGTTATAATCTAATCCCATAAGAAGCAGTAAATAATAATGAAAAGCAACAGTATCAATGCGCAATCAAACATTACTAGAAGCTTTAGACATAATCAAAATGACTCAATGTGAAGACTACTAAAGTTACTCTCCGAGAACGCACACCTCCGCTAAACAACGCCATGGTAATGAAAATTCTAAAATTGTCAATCCTGGGTTTTTTACGGACCATCACGAAAATTTAATCTTCTGTTCTTCTTAACATTCCAACAGTTCCTGTAAATTTCATAATGATTCTTCCGTATCCGTTCAAGTTATGTTGCTGAAAAAAATACAGCAGACAGACACCCGGACGGACAGATCATCGCCAAAGTAAAACTAGCTGTTCGCTGTAACTTTCCCAACGAATCAGGTTCATTTCAAGAAGCTCCGTCGATTGCTGTTTGAATTACGCTGTAAAAAAAGACAGACAAAATACCAAACCGCGGTGAAACCATAACCCTCTAGGTGCAGGTAATATGAAGAATAAAATAAATTTATAATACAACACAAGCTTTGAACTAGCAGTATAAAGTTAGTTGTGAAGTATGTATGCAGCAGTGCCTCTGAAATGATCAGTTATATTAGCAAGCACACACAGAGATTAAAAATATTTCATATTAGTTAATCGTACTGCAGATGTACAAGAAAGTTTATTCTGCGAGAAACACCCAGATACTATTATTTTCTGTCATTGATAGGGTCGAAGTAAGATACACATGATCACATGATTGGTGGCTGTTCAGACGTTGCTATAAATCCCAGGCTGTTAAAAAAGGAAGTTAGTATGTGCAAGAGATGAGCGCCTGCGGCCATTTGCGGCCACTTCCAGGGACTTGTGGCCACTTACGACCACGTATGGTGCTTGTAGCTACTAATGACCGGTCATGGTCACTTATGGCCCCTAGTAGTCACTTTCAGTCATTCGCACGGCCACTTGCTTTCACTTGCCGCCACTTGTCTACTTGCAGCTTCTTGTGGCCACTAGCCGCCACTTATGGCTACTTGCAGCTGCTTGTGGCAACTGGCCGCCTGTTGTGGCTACTTGTAGCGGCTTGTGGCCACTGGCCGCCACTTGCCGCCACTTATGGCTACTTGCAGCTGCTTGTGGTGTGGCCACTGGCCGCCACTTGTAGCCATTGGCCGCCACTTATGGCTACTTGCAGCTGCTTTTGGCCACTGGCCGCCACTTGCAGCCACTGGCCGCCACTTATGGCTACTTGCAGCTGCTTTTGGCCACTGGCCGCCACTTGCAGCCACTGGCCGCCACTTATGGCTACTTGCAGCTGCTTGTGGCCATTGGCTGCCACTTATAGTCACTTGTGGCCACTCTACCAACCCAACAACCACCTGTAACCAAACAACTGGGGCCTCGTCTTAAATAAGTTATTACAATCCCAAATGGAAAATCCCTTACACTAACAACGATAGTACCTCCTTCAAAATAGTATTACCATCAAAATTACAACCTCTGTAGAAACAACTGAAGTTCCTTTGTCATTAAATTATTTCCATCCCGAATGATCAAGCAAGAGCATAAAACTTTCTGGATGCATAATTACTGAAAGTGCCAGACAAACCAGCTGTAAGCGGCTGCGTGCAGTGTAGGGATAACTCGCTACTAACCCTCCCGCTGGTCACAGAATGCAGCATCACCTCTGCAAAAGATGGGCTGTGTAAGTATTACCACCTGAAGCACCTCCGAAGAATCATCACGGTGGTCCCCCACAGTAATTGATATCCCGGTTACAGTTATTGCTCACCTTCACACCATTATTATTGCAACACCAACCTGTTGTAGTCGTCAAACCACTTCCTCCTCCAGCTGCAGTGGTATCGTTTCCTGTTCCACCTGATCCACCGCCTGCAACAGTTGTTCCGTCTCCAGTTCCACCTGATCCACCTCCTGCAACAGTTGTTCCGTCTCCTGTTCCACCTGATCCACCTCCTGCAACAGTTGTTCCGTCTCCTGTTCCACCTGATCCACCTCCAGCAGCAGTGGTTTCGCCTCCTGTTCCACCTGACCCACCTCCTGCAGCGGTTGTTCCACCACCTGCAGCAGTTGTTGCATCACCAGCAGCAGTTGTTGCATCACCAGCAGCAGTTGTTGCAGCACCAGCAGCAGTTGTTGCAGCACCAGCAACCGTTGTTCCAGGAGCAGTTGTTTCACCTCCTGCAGCAGTTGTTGCCGTTGTTATCCCTGCAAGGCAGGGCTCAGTTATCCATTGGGATAAAAATCTGAAACCTTAGGGCGTAAGTCTACGGAAAATGTACGATAATTTTCACTATAACACAATTGAAAACTTATAGGCACTTATCGCCTATGAAGAAATACTGTAGTGCACGGTATCGGATAACATCAGATAAACGCCTATAAATTTCTGATTGGGAAAGGTCGTGAAATGTAGCACCGAAAAAGCATTGTCTCCAGATCAGCCCTCTTCTCTCTACACCAATGGGAGCAAAAAAAAAACAAACAAGCAAATTATTACTACCTTTGCGTCGTTGCGTAGCAGAAAAACAACAGTTTCATGCTGAACGAACACGTGAAGGCAGAAAGCTCTCACCAGTGCACGGAAGAGCGTGCTGGTTTTGGCAGAACAGCCTTCTCGAAACTCGTACTAGTTTTTGTTAAAAGAACAGCACGAGAAAACCGCTGTCTTAAAACCAGTACGTTTTTCGTGTACCGACAGAATTAGTGTTTGCTTTGGCGTGCTTCATTCGTTGTTGCACGTGAAAGCATCAAGATTTAAAGGCAACGCTGTTTTTAGTGCAGAGTCTTCTGTAGCGAATATTTAACTGACGCTATATTATTCGTGACCTAGGCTTTGAAAAGTAATTATACTATTCAATATTGCCAGTCTCCGATTTTTAACATTTTCTTTATGAGAAAAAAATATTTCGATGCGGTACTTCTTATCATATTGCGATAAAATGCATGACCGTGATAGATAAAAAATTCAACTTCTCTCACAATTATTTCATTCTTTTTTCCGATTTTGATATATCTGGGTTAACTTGAATGGTGCTGGACACCATGTCCTCGGAGAAATGCTACTCGTTGCAACGGCTTCCGAGACCGCTGCTTTGGAAGAAGGCTTGCGCACAAGCGGACCCCGCTGCCAAGGCGGACCTTTTGTTGCGCTACTTTGATGGGAAGCAGAGCGGGGACCCTGTGCGCATTCCTTTAGCATGTGATCCCGAGCCGAGGTTCTCTGGTTTTGCTTTCAGATCCTCTGAAGTGCACCGCCTTCTTCTTGACCTGGACCCATATGGGGGCACTGATCC
>LQNS02276924.1:29466460-29480034 GCA_001587735.2 Parhyale hawaiensis | reverse complement strand
CCAGTCATCCACTGTCTGAGTTTCTTCCAGATCCATTTGTTCGGGTGAGGTATATTCGGCGGACTGGTGCTCTTCATGAGTTTGCCTTGGAACCGTTACGATGCCGTACGGGCCAGTATTCCCGTTCGTGTTTTCCATCGTGTATGGATGTTTGGAATGGTCTTGATGGCTCTGTCTTTGCTGGTGCTGGTGTTGGCAGCTTTAAACGATCTGTACATAGAGCTATTCTGTGATCTCGGATCTTCTTTTTTTCATTCTTTTGTTTTCTCCACCCGCTGGGCTGGTTGCGTGGGGGTTTGTTAACCTCTGATTTAATAATAATAATAATAAAAAGGGAATGCTAGTAATTACCTCCGCCAAGGAGGTTATGCTTTCGTCGTGTTTGTTTGTCTGTCTGTCTGAGTGTTTGTCTGCATGTTTGTCTATCTGTCACCAACATAATTCAAAAAGTTATGAACCGATTTGGATGAAATTTACAAGGATTTTTAGGTGTGTTAGCAGGAACAGATGGCTAACTTTTGGTGAAAATATGTCCAATTGTCCATCCGTTTGCTTGTTTGTTTGTCTGCCTTATTTTTCTCAATGCCATAACTCAAAAAGTTATGGATGGATTTTAATGAAATTAACATGAGTTGTTGGGTATATAACACAGAGTAAATGACCAAATTTTGGTAAAGATCCGTTTGTTCGTTCGTTCGTCACTGTTTTTAATTTTATGCTTGTTACCACAATAACTTAAAAAATAATGAATGGATCTCTATGAAATTTATAGGGGTAATGTTAAAATGATAAAAGACAAAAATGATAAAATTTTGGTGCGGAATGGTTCGTTCGTTTGTATGTTTGACTCATGTTTCTCATAACGTTTGTTAGCAGTATAACTCAAAATGTTATGAACGGATCTTCAAGAAAATTGCACAAAGTGTTATTATTTTTAGAAGGCACAAATGATTAGATTTTGGAGTTTATGCAAAGGAAATTATGGTTTCAGAGCCAATCTAAATTTTTTACTACCGTTGCCTCGCTTGGCGGAGGTATGAGCTGTCAGAGTGCTCTAGTTCTATTTTGATTTTGTGAACGTAAGAAATTATTGAGGGAGAAAACAAAAAGAGAAAACAAGGCACTGTCAATTCTTTAGTCAATCAGGCCAAACGCTTCAACCAAACATACTTCGTTGGGTTGTCCAAATAGAAAGAAAATGATTTGTACAAAATAATATATCAGACGACAAGGAAAACTCTTGTGCTTTTTAGTGAGCTATGTAAAAAAAATTCTGGCTACGTGATAGTTATACACGGAGTATTTCATACTGACCTGCCAAGTACCTCGACCAGAAGCAATTATATATCCAACGCTATGAGATCTAAGCATCTGCGCTATGTTTAGCACGAAGAAGTTTTAGCATTGATCATAAATTTCGCAACACAACCAAATGTGTTTGACTAATAAATAATTTTTTAACGTTTCGGGAAAAGAATTTCATCATCAAACAATAAAATTTGAATCTACATCTAAAACTAAAAATTGTCATTATCACTAATGTAGTGAGGGGAGCATAGATATTGAGTTCTATTCTTTTGAAAGTTTCAAACATACATTTCCCAATATCTCAAAAACTAATGCCTAAGTCAAAAAGTTGTGGGGGCAAAATGTGTTTCTTTTTCGAAAATACATATTTGAGCGAGAGTCAGAAAAATCGATACACAATTAATAATTTTAAGCCCCCCACCCGGCCATTCCCCTTTCAAAAATGTGCCAGATGCAAAAGTTCTACCCAACTTTTTCAATGTCCTCATCATATGGAATAGGAAAATACATGGTAGAGCTGCAAATGAAAAATGTACACAGACACCCCCAGAGCCAGGACTATGAGGTAGTGTACATATTACAGCGGGTATTTTGGCTAACTTCTACCTTCTATAGCAACGTGTGCAGCCTCAGCACTAAATGGTTATTATTATACGTAAGTATAGTACCTCCTCCAAGGAGGTCATGTTTTCGTCGAGTTTATTTGTTAGTATGTATGGTTATGTTTGTTTGTGTCTCTTTCTGTCACCTAGATAATTCAAAAAGTTAAGGATGGATCTTTACAGGGATTGTTAGATATGTTAGGAGAAACAGATGATTAACCTTTGGTAAAGATCCGTTCATCCGTTTGTTTGTTTCTTTGCCTGTCTTTTTTCACCTAATGATATAGCACAAAAAGTTATAAAAAGATTTTTATGAAATTTACTTGAGTTGTTAGATATAACACGAAGCGTAAATGACCAAATTTTTGTGATGGACTGTTAGTTCGTTTGTTTGTCTCTATGTCTGATTTTATGTTTTTTGGCACAATAACTCAAAAGTTATGGACGGATCTTTATGAAATCTGTAGGAATTGTTGAAAATGTTAAACGACATAAATGACGAAGCGTTGGTGATGATCAATTTGACCGTTTGTGTGTTCAACTAATATATGTCAAAATGTTTGTAAGAACATGACACATGAACTTACGGACGGAATAAAAAAAAATCCCAGAACGTTTCATTACTGTCAAAAGGCGCAAATGACCAGATTTTGGTGCTGATAACGAGGAAATCATAGTTTCAGAACCAACTTGAAAATTTCGTCAACGTTGCTTTGCTTGGCGGAGGTATGCGCTCTCAGTTTGCTCTTGTGATTATCTCAGCCAAAGAGGTTGTGTTTTCGCCTAGTTTGTCTCTTTGTTTGTCTGCCCGTCTTTTTGTCTGTCTATTTGTTTTCCTGTCTCTCACCAAGATAACCGTTACCTCTCCCAAGCGAGGCAACGGTAGCAAAAAATTCAAATTGGCTCTGAAACCATAATTTCCTTCGTATAAACTCCAAAATCTAACCAGTTGTGCCTTTTGATAGTAATAACAGCTTGTGCAATTTTCTTGGAGATCTGTTCATAACTTTTTGAGTTATACTGCTAACAAACGTTATGACAAACATGAATCAAACATACAAACGAACGAACCGATCTGCAGTAAAATTTGAACATTTATGTCTTTTAACATTACCAACAACTTCTATAAATTTAACAAAGACCCATTCAATATTTTTTGAGTTATTGTGCTAACAAGTATAAAATTAAAAACAGTGATAAACGAACGAGCGAACAAACGGATCATTACCAAAATTTCGTCATTTATTCTTTGTTATATACCTAACAACTCCTGTTAATTTTTTACAAAATCCATCCATAACTTTTTGAGTTATGACATGGAGAAAAATAGGGCAGACAAACAAACAAACGGATGGACATGTCTTCACCAACAGTTAATCATCTGTTCCTCCTAACATACCTAACAATCCTTGTAAATTTCGTCCAAATCGGTTCAGAACTTTTTTAGTTATCTTGGTGACAGACAGACAAAATGACAGACAGACAAACACGACGAAAACATAACCTCCTTGGCGGAGGTAATTATGTTGCTATTGAGGGTACATTGGGCACCCTTACTTGATGCTTCAGTAAAATATCAAGGCCCATAGACTAAATTGAAACTTCAATAAAATGTTATCTAATTACTATGGGGACCTCAAATAAAAAGTAAATTTTTGCTGGAGATACAAGAAATATTTTTATTGGCAAGAAACTCAAATTCGTAGGTAGAGAACAACGGAAGACGGTGATCATTCATTTTTAGTAGTACACCGAAATAACATAAATGGGGCTAAAATTATTTTTGCGATTTACCATCAGCCAGAGCTTATGCATGCCTGCCTATCGCCAATAGATACATTCTTTGCATCACCAAGAGCCGTTTATTCTTGAAATGAGGTAAATTCAGTTCAATTTCACTCAATTAGCCATAGGGCCTACTTGTCAGGAGTGGGCACTCAAGACTAGTGTTGTTCGTGCAAGATTCAATCGGAATCCCAGAAATTTATATATACACATATATATTTGGGGGGGGGGAGATAGCAGATAATATGAGATGATCGCCTAAAATTTCCTGTCTGGAAAGATGAGAGAGCGGCCAATTTCACGGCAGCAGAGTGTTACACGAGATACTTTCATGCTCCATTCCGTAGCTGCCCGTAATCAATATTATACAGCAGTAGCATGAAATATTTAGCAAGATGTGAGCAATATTCTGTCACACGCACTCTTATTGATCAGCCATTACCTGGATAAAATTGATAGCTGCAATGATTTTTTTTTTCTCTCTCTCTCATGACGAGGAATTAAGGCGGGAATGGTGATAAATAATAAGAAGCTGTGATCATCTGAATGTGTGTACGCTATGAAGTTGGGTGTAGTTGATAGAGATGAATCACGAATATTTTATAAGAGATTATTAGGCTGTCTAGCTAGCTCTAACTCAAATTGTTCTGTAGTACGCCAGGCATAATCGGTTACGACCAGTTACGACCTGCAAGTAATGACTCGGTGTGATTATCTTAAGAACTGAGAAGCCAATGCCTGCTAGAGTTCTATCTGCGTACTATGAAACAAGTCATAAAATAGGTATTATTGGAAACACTTCCAACATAACTGAGGTGTGTGCGTACAATATATGTAATATTTCTAGGAATTCCCTATGATAATGAAACAATTCAACTGATACGGCACATTAGCACCTTGAAATAATGCTCTTGAATAAGTTTTGGGCCCTTTGATCAGAATTTAACCAGTTTTGTCCTTATTGTGGCCCGTCATGAACCTGTAGATTTTTTCTGTTCAAAAATGCTCAACGATTTCCAAAATTTCTGCAATATCCAAAAGTTGGAGGGTTGGAGTCAAGCGAGGCTTCAAGTCTTGAATGAATTTCTCAATATTTCAAAGCCGAGGCCAAATATGTATCTGCACAAGCAACTTGAAGCGAGGATGAACAACATACTCGTCACTTTGAAATATTTTTGAACTCGGTAGCATAGATACGGGGGCATCAAAAAGATTTAGTGTGGCCAGAGCGTAAGGAAGCAGAAGTGAAGACTCTAACAAGGCTGCAAGACTGCAGCCTCCTCAAAATACGAGTCGCTCTGCCTGTACCCCTAATGCCGAGGCCACATATGCATTTGTATCAACAACTGGAAACGAGGATGAGAAACTTACTCGTCGTTCTGAAATATATTTAGCGTCGGTATCATAAATACGTGCCATATGAACGACATGCTAGCTGCCCATCCTTACGTCTCGTTGTTCGTATGAAAGTCTAGTGTGGCCCCTGCATAAGACTGGCTACAATTTTGTCAACATAAAAATTCTGGCCATATTTACCCCTCTCCAGTTTGGACCAGGCCAATTTCCCCAGCAGGCCCCACTGAAGATTAATCGTGTCCGCTTTCCCCAAAAGCAAGCTGCTATTCGGGGTGAGACATTAGAAAAACGTTTTTACATAGAAAAATATTTCTTGTCGGTTTCTGTGTTTTGTGTCGACAACGACAGGTGTGAAATCCGTAAACTCTGACTGTGTATTAATTCATTTTACCAGATGGATATAAAAAATCGCAAAATATTGTGCACTATTAACATGATAAAACCCAGTGTCTTTTTTAGACGACCTTTGAAGCAATTCTATGTATTCACAAGAGAAATCGCCATTGGTTAGTTTGACGCCATGAACTATCACGCATTTTGCACCAGGCGCTATTTACGCTGCTGATATTGAAAAATAAAGGAATAAGGAATCAGGTGAACTTTTTGTCAAATACGGATCATCTGAACCGAGTGCTTGATAAATATTGTAGGCTTAAACACAACCCTAAACAACCAATCCAGACTTCAGGAATTGCTGAAACTCTGAATAAAATCTTAGATAAAAGTCGTAACCACAAGTACCATCGTCGAAAACGTACAGGCCATTATGAAAAACGACGAGGAAATAAGACAAAAGTTAATAGTACCGTAGCTATTTTGGGTTTCTCATACATTCATTAATTTCTGTTGGGAGAAATTATTCTTATATAAAGGTTAAAATTTTAAGGCTAAAATTACATTAAGACGCAGACTTGAATATTTCTAATGTAACGTTTTTGTAAACATAAACGTTTTCATATTTTTGCCGGTACCGTTACAAAAAAAAAATATTTATTAGGGAGTAGGCTTATAGTAGCGAAGTTTATACCTTCTTAGAAGGACTGTTGATCGCCAGCCGATAATTTAGCATGACCTCCGTACTAACTCTAATATTTACCTCCACCGTGCTGACCACGATAACGAAATGATTGCTGGTAATGGGAAAATGATAATGTCGATGATAGCGTGACATGGGCTGTTGGCTTCTCGCATAGATGAGTTATTTTCCTTAATTTAGTCTGTCCTATCAAATGCGGTTAAGTGCATAAATCATAGAATATAGAACATATACCGTTGGACTCGAGTCGAACGCAGTATGTCGTACATTCTGTGAAAATACCCAGACCAGCAGCTCCATTTCCAGAGAAGGGTCGAGAGCCTGGCTCCGGCGGCACCCTGAGATTCATTATTTTTATGATGAAATGAAATCTCGGCTCTCGGAGAAAACCGCAGCCATGATGGTGACTGTGAGTACTGGCAAGACTAGGTATGTATTACCAGTATTACTAGTAGTAGTAATAGATAACTTGTAGCACTGGTATTACTAGTAACAGAAATATATTACTAGTGTTGCTAGTAACAGTAATAGACTAATGGTAAAACTATAATCATTAGCAATAATGATATTTGTAATTAGAATACTGGTAGAATTATTATTAAGTGTAGTACTAGTACTGGAAGAAGAATAGTAGCATTACTCAGGGTCTAGCTTGCAGCTCGAGATCGCAAGATATACTGAGATACTTATAGTAGCGAACACTACGGAATCAGAGGCAGTGTACAGAACCTACTTCGAAGTTACCTCCAAAACCGTAAGCAATTGCAGTAAATAATTGTGTGTCATCTACTGTCTCAATAAATATTGGGGTACCACAGGGCTCGGTACTCGGTCCTTTACTGTTTAATCTATACCTCAATGACATTGACCGATTTCCTAATGCTCCTGTAATTTTATTTGCTGATGATGCTGTGTTTTATCTAGATGATAGTAGTTTTACAGATGTTGTTGTTAAGTTAGAAGGTTTTATACAGTCTCTTACACAATGGTTAAAATCAAATCGCCTGACGCCCAATGCTCAAAAAACTAAACTAATGCTTTTTACTTCTCGTCCTATGACAATTCTACCGGACATTCATTTTTATAATACAACGTAAGGCGTGATGCGAATAACATTCCTTTAATGTCTGTTAATTCCATGTATGAGAGACTGCGTTTGTTGAAATTTGAAGACGTGTATAATTATTTTCTGTTGAAGTTTATTCGCAATGCGTTGCACAGTAACACAGAAAAATTTGATCAATACTATAGCAGTTTATTACCAAATCATGGCTATGATACCCGTGAACAGCGGCTGAATCTGCCTTGCGCAAGGCTAGAGGTCCAAAAGCGCTTTGTTATATTTCAAAGTATCCGTTGCTATAACTTGATGCCGGAGAGATTCACCCTACAATGAATGACCAAGAATTCAAACACAAGAACAAAGACTTTATTCTAATGCAATACTAGCTTAATTCTTTCTGTGATATTTTGAACAATTCGTGCAATAATTATGACACAATACAAAAATTTCAAGACCTATAGAATTTATGATTTTAGATTGTGTTTTCAACGTATTATTAGCAATTACTAGAAACTATGGTGCATGTCTTGAATTTCAGATTGATGTAACCAATGAATGACCGAGTAGACCAGCCATACAATATTACATTTTATGACAATAATTGCTATACTCTTTTTATGATAATATTTCGAGTGATTAGTGCAATAATTATACCTCTGTATAAACTTTGAATGACCCTTAGCATTTATGATTTTAAAGCTTGCTAACAAAACTGTATACCAATCAGTAGAAAATAGCGCTTGCATTGAATAGCATTTTCGAAAACATATAGTAAATTTGGTTTAGTGTGAGATAGGAAATGAACAGTACTACGTAATTGTTGTCTTTGCTTTGTATTAGGGGGCATATGATTATTGTAGTTACTTATTTAGCCTGCCTAATATTCGCATGTGGTATCAAGACATTACTGACATATAAAGCCATGTGTTCCACAAGTGAGCAAATCACTTTAAAGGGCACGTTCTCTATGGTAAGGATATATTCTACTTTGCAGTTTGATATTTTTTATATGTGCGTAATAACTCTACTGTGTTTTTTACGTGAGCATGAGAACAAATATAGGTGTTAAAGGTGACTTGCACTTGTATGAAAGTATCCGTAAAATATTTCAAAAAAGTAAAATAGCTTGAAGTTTCACAATAAGCCTCTCAATACTGCAAGACAAATTATACTTGTACTGATAAGCAGACTTTAATTATTGTTCCAATGCGTAGTTCGAAATTGCAAGGCACACACCAATACATGCACAGTTCCACAGACCTAAAGAAATGTCTCAGTATTCCTGGAGCTCTATTGCTAGTTTCAGTGGAGGAAAATATACTTTTGCCAAAGAAAGTATTTATTGTGTATCATGTGACCTCGACATGAGCTATCTGTCGCTTTTTAAAATGCGAGTATCATCATCCGTCAAGTATTTTTTGGCATCGAAATTTCCAGACCGGTGATGATAAACTGGCGGACAAACATATATTAGGGTGGAGCGAAAAAGGGGGGTTTTTCAACTTTTTTTGAAATGCGACTTCCAATAGAGATATTATGTTGCCAAAGTGCCTCAAAACAATCATGTTAAAATTATAGAAGTGTAGATGAATATTTTGAGGTGCCCCATGAATATTAAATTTTGTAAAATTTCTAAAATGCAATTATCTATATATCATAAATAAAAACTGGGAAGCTACATCCAATACCAAAATTATTGTAATAATTCATAATACTAATAACATACTCAACTCTGCAATGTCTATTCAAGCATCTTCAGGTGGTATCATGCTAATAACATTTATGTTTTTTTTAGCAAATTTCATAGATTTTTAATAACTGTTATGGAGCTTATAGTACGTTCTTTATTTTAGTGTAGTTGCGTATAATTGTGTAATCAACTTTAAAAAAATGTTTAAATGAATGTTTTGACCATCCAGCACTTTATTTAATTCCAAAATATTAATAAAAATGTATAAAATTCAGAATTTTCAACAGTCTTGGGGCACCTCAAGATGCTAAATTTTTTAGAAAACCCTTTTAACATAATCAATCCTATACAACATGGCAACAAAATCACACCATTGGAAAAAATATTTCGAAAGTTTGTTTTTTCTCTCCACCCTAACGTACAAACCCGCAGAGTAACAGAAGATCCACTCTGAAATATGATAATGGTACTTGATGATACAGGCATGTGTTGGTACGCAGAAAGTACAAAAGAGTAGATACGCGAGTAACACCCACAGATTTTCTTGACAGGGGCTACTTAGGTGCCGGAAGATACTTGATGAATGATGATCCACTTATTTTTGAGGAGCAACATTTAGCGCTCGTTGATGTCACACGATACACGATTGATACTTTCTTTGGTAAAACTATATTTAACCTCACTGAAACCAAAAATTGAGCTCGAGGAATACAGTGACGCGAGCACCTACTGAATGATACTATGAATGTCTAATGAGACGGTAATATGCACTTCCGATAGTCATGGAATATTTTCGTTCACAGAGAACGATAATATCAAGATTGGTGGGAACAGTACGATGTAGCGAGGTGTTCTTGTGTGATCATATGAATTCCTGACAAGGTTGTAAAAGAACGCGCCAATTGTCGAGGTGACCCTATATATATATCAAAATATGGTTATAAAAGTACAGAAGAAGGTTCTAAGACGCAAAATAAAAATCAAGATAAGGCTATAAAAATATGATGAGGTTATAAAAACATGAGGTTATCAAAGAACAATATAAAGTTATTTAAGAATATGATGCGGTGAAAAAACATGATAAGATGATAAAATGTGAAAATGAATATGAGAAAATCATGAAAGAATGTGCTTAGATTAAAAAACGACATTGGAAGAACATAAAAACAAAATAGAGTTAAGTAAGAACATGGGAAGCTCTTGAAATTTTTATCAGAATTCTATAAAATAACATACGGAGGCCATGAAATACATTAGAGGGTCATAGAAGAACATTGGAAGGTCACGAGAGTACATGAGAAGGTTATATAGAACTTAAGAATATCATGAGAGTACATGAAAAGGTCATAAATGAATTTTGCTGCTGTCATGGAGTCATGAAGGTTTAACGTCGAATGATAGTGATAATGCCACCGTCCTCTTTAGTGAAAAGGAAATGAGGATGTAGAAGCAACAGCGTTGTGTCAACCATGTGTTTCCGAGCCCAGGGCACTGTCTGTTCGGGACACCGTATCTATCAGACTACTGTCGCATGAGACTGTGCTTTTATCCGGTCTATGAGTTTTCGCGCGTGCAGTAATTTTAACAAACTCAAGACCGGACCGGCTTAAGTCTAAGGCCTACAAATACTAGTTGAAATTTTCAATACTTTTGACACTGTAAAACTTAGGCCGTCTTAGACTGATCGTTAAAACAAACTGGAGAATGAAAATAGTAAGCATATCTTTTTACTTGACTGTGGTCAAACTGTTTCAAGCAATCACCTCTGAACAGTCTTCTATATTCCTCGCTTCGTCAGGAAGACGATTAGGAGGGGTATTACCAGAGGAATGGCCTCCGGTCTGTCAGAATGTAAATCCGCATCTGATGTTAACCTTTCCGTTGTTGATAATGCCTCTGAGCATCAGTTTTGAGTTTATCGGTCTGAAAAGTTGGGCAGTTTATTCGTAGCGATGTAGAACATGTCGCTAGTCATTGTTTATTCTTAGAGTTAAAATATTCATAAGCTATCTTTGCTGCTACCAACGACAGCTCTATAGAGTATCAGCAACAGTTCATGATATTGAAATCCACCACTAAAGGTTTCTTTCTTAGAAAATTAAAGCTTACTTTTTGCTGTACATATAAGTGCTGTATAAGTTTGGCCTAAAAGGGGATTTTGCAGTAAATGAGTAATGAAATAGAAACAAACTGAATAAGGTAGCAGCTTTTCAAAGTTGAAGTACCGATAGATTGACTCGCCAAAGTCGAGTTACGCTAAACTCTTTAGGCTCGGCTTGTCTGGATCTGCGACTGAATGGTTTCGCCACTTTGAACCGAATTTAAAAGTTGTATTGACTGTTCTTGATAAGGCGAAAACCCCAATCATGCTAAGTAAAATGAAGATGTTGGACGTCTCATGCCTAATCGTATTGTTACTAACACGTTGAACACGATTTGTAGTTACAGAAGTAACGTTCTTGTATGGAATTTTGGCGAAGTCGAGCCTAATATGCATATATATAGCAGTGTAGTCGAGTGCACCTCTAATGCAGTTAGCTAATTTTGAAGCTTCCATTCCTCATACAGCTCTGACACAGGATTAGTCATACGTTGCTAAGCGGTGTGAAGTTAGCCTATGTACACAGTTTTCTGTATCTAGGACATCTCATTGGTGAAAAGCTTGACGATTGCGCAGACATTGGAAGATAGGTTAGACGCTTAAATGCTACAGGCAATCAGATATTACGGCAGCTTAACAGATGCTCCCTGAATATCAAGATCCAGCTGTTTATAACTTATTGCTATCTAATATATGGTAGCTCACTTTGGGCCAAATTCACTTAACAGGCCATCAGTAAGTTGCGTGTTGTGTACAATGACATATTCCGACTTGAGTTACTGGCAAATTCGCTGTACGATCGCAGCACACTGTTCTTACTCTCTTGTCTATTACCTGTGCTCTAATCTTGCGTGAGAACGAGCTGCCCAATGTCATTCGTGTCTGCAGGTGTAGGCTGATTGTATCCATGTATTTTCCTTGTGTGTGGCAACCAATATTTGTAACTGGGCCTATCACTATAGTCAAAGCAGCGCAAGGAGTCCGACGGGCGTGGCTAAGCACCCAAAGCAACTTTGCCAAATCTCACTAAGACTTGAGCGCGTGACTTGTCTCCATCGATAAAATTATATTTATATTTGAAAACTCAAAATGAATTAGTCAATAGATTAGATTTGGCACTGCTGCGTTCAATTCAGCCCCGCCCCTAACTGACTGCTTACGCTGGTTTGACTATAGTTCGAACTTTGGCTACTATGTACTTGCAAACGTATTTGTGAACCCATTGTGTTCTTAATTAAAGTTATTTATTATCTGTCTCGTTCTGTAAGGCTAGTTGACACGCCAGTCTTTTGAACGCGTTCACTCAGCTAATCGTCTGAATGTCTTGTTATGGCCTGGTAAACACGACCGTGTGTCTAGCAATGCGTTTCTAAAATGTTAGCCGTCAGCCAGTTGGCCTAGCGAGGGTGACTTGGGGAGTTTCCCAGATATTTTTAAAGTTAGACTGAATAACGTGTTTTTTTTTATATTGAAGTGGCCACAGCAATGCATTGGTACGACCAGCTAATCGGACAAGTTCAAAAGTCTATCATGTGTACTCTCAGGGAAACACTTTGGTGCTCTTATAATAGTTTGCTAAAGGTATCGTCGATTGGCTCACTGAAGTCGGATTAAGCTAAGCCCACTCTACTCGACTTGTCCGGGACATCAGACACTCGCGTTGGCTTCGTCACTTTGAATTGCGTTGCAGGTGTTAGAAGCAACGCGATTATGTTTGACTCAGCTGAAAACTCGCCTGTGCGGTGCACGAATGAACTTCAGTAAGTCTAATGGGTGATCAAGTAAGGGTTAAGGCTCTAATCAACAGGACGAAGTCAGCGCAACCGTCTAAAGTTCCGAACGAGTCCAGCCTGAAGGGATTGACTTTGTCAGCCACTCGATGACTGCGTTATTCCGATTACGTAAGCAGAGAAACCTATGCCACCATAAATTGATATTTACCTTTTAATTGCTAAATTTAATTAGACTCCTGTTAAGATTTACCTTTTTTAAAAGTAAACAGAGAAAAAATTGTTGTTGTTGAGATACCACTGACCGCTTGAGCAAAAAACATTAATTACAACACATTATCTTGCATTGGTTTCAGGTGAAGATCGAAATCAATGACACTCAACTGCACCTGATGCTTAAAGTACGAGACCAATCTATCATAATTGAGGTACAACGGCCATTGAAGGCCAACTGGTGACTAGCAGAAAATTGCGTTCTCAGAAAACAAGATACTATAACAGCTTCGAATTGCTAGCTGCACCACTAATTGAGGAGCAAAGTTATTTAGTCACATTGCGGTGCAATCAAGACTGATGGCAAAAATTTACAATGAAAAGAAATGAATGCAGGTGGGTATGTCTTCCGGGTTTTTAGACTGTTCTGTAGTTTGTTTGTAATAGTGATTCCCAAGTCACGTTGTTGGGTGACGGGAGCCAATTCTATCCCATTCATTTTTTAATGGAGTTGAAGAGTTCACTAGCCCAACGTGCATTACTGAGTATTTGTCAACATTACAGTAAACCTCATCTGCCACGTTGTGCTCCATTCCATGAGGTGGTCAAGATCTTGTTGGAGCTCGGCTCTTTTTGTGGCAGGATGGCATAGTTTTGTATCATCCGCAAATTTACTGATTTTACTACGGA
>LQNS02276924.1:29437615-29452908 GCA_001587735.2 Parhyale hawaiensis | reverse complement strand
CTTGGGTAGAAGTTTCACTGCCTGACTTTCAACATTTTCACACTTCGTATGCAGGATACGGATCCGAGGTCATCATAATTGAGGCACAATGCTTTTGTCCAGTAAAATTTTCAGAGGTTCCTTCAGTATCAGATAGGGGAAAAATACGATAATGCGGATCTGAGATATCAATGAAGAACATTGCTGTTTTTTTCTACGAAATTCCCAGAGGTGCCAGCTAGTTTCATTTATCCTTGACGACACTATTGAATAAATTCGGTTCTCTAATAGTGACCAGATAGTATGGCGGCAATAAGTCAACCACATTATCACATCCTTTACTAGGATAATAACATAAATAAAAGCTGTGGATCATTACCTCCCCCAAAGAGGTTATGGTTTTGTTCGGTGTTTGTCTGTCTTTCTGGCTGTTTGTCACGGAAATAACTCTTACAGTTATGGATGGATCTTCATGAAATTTACAGGGATCGTTTGGTAGGTTAAGAGGAACAGATGACAACTTTTGGTGAAGATACGTTCAACCGTTTCTTTGTGTTTACCTGTTTTTTCTTGACATTATAACTTAAAAATTTATGCAGGGAGCTTCAGAAAATTTGCAGAAATATTTGGAATGGTAATTTTTGCGTCCATTTGGTCATCAGTTTGAATGTTTGTCTGTTTGTTTGTTTGTTTTTTGTCAGTAACATACATAAAAAATGTTATGGATGGATGGATCTTCATAAAATTTGCAAGAACTGTTAGTATACTGTCAAGAGGAACAAGTTATGAAAATTTTCGCCATGATTTTCTTCTTTCGTCTGTGCTTCTGTCTCACTGTTTGTCTTAGACATTTGCAGGAACTACTAGGGATATAACGATGAACACTTGATCCATTTTCGTTGACGTTGAGAAGGAAATCCTGTATTCATGATCAATTTGAATTTTTCTCAAATATCGCGTTTCTTGACCCAGGTATGCGCTCTCAACACGCATCTCTATAGTTTGGAGTAGGATTGCAATGTCGAAAGAAGAAAGCACTTAAACTTAGTTCCACGCTCAAGTCATGGGTAAATCGAATTCAAATATCTGGTTGACTTTACAAATTAATGAATTTTTAATTACAAAAGTGCAGTGCTATGAACGAAAGCGTCGCACTGGCATACCTGACAGAGTCGCAATAGCACACCCGACAGACTACACACTTATATACCTGACAGACTTGACACTCGCATACCTGACAGATTTCACCCTAACATGCATGAAGGACTTCACACTCACATACCCGAGAAACTGCACACAAACATACAAGGCAGACTCCCTATTGACATTACCTGGCACAATTTACACTCACTAACACGCTAGGAAAACTTGACACTGGATTGCCTGACAGAGCTCACACTGATATACAGTTCCAACTGGAGAAACTGATATTTATTTTCTGCTTTGGCTTTCTGGCAGCACTGGTATGAGTACAGTAATGCTCTTGCGAAGTGAAGTTTGTTACCGCTATATCATTCGTCATTAGTATCGAAAACCAAGTCATGGGCGACGCAATCAACACAGCGCAATGAAGACCATGGTCTTGAACAATGAATAATGAATGCACCTCCGTTAATAATGTTTGTAATTTGTGACTCGGATACAAGATCAAAAACCAGCGGTCAGCGGCCCCTAGCCAATTTTCGTTCGTTTTCTCAGCTGGGCAGAAAGTGGCCGCAACCGCCCTAGTAAATTTGGTGTCCTTGGTTGCCGCTGGAGGATGACGGCTGTAGCGTCTAGAGATCGATATAGTTCTTCTAATGTCATCGATTCGTCCTATTTGAGCTATATGATCAAATTTTGCATTTTCCAAACTTTTCCTACTTTCCACGCGTTTGTGAAGTAACTGAAATATTCAGAACCCTTCGTACCGTCCGAAATATTTGAATTTAACTCAACAATTTTGCACTTGGGTTACCACAGTCGCAAAACATTCTGGAATGCAGTGATGAAAGTAAATTTTTATCACCCGCGAACAAAGTGAGAGAGGTTATTATATTTTCGTTGAAGATGTAAGTATACATATTTGTATAAATATCTGCAAATATGTTGGTATGTCCACCCAAAAAGATTAGTGGACGAAGGAGTTGATCAATGTTCATAATTTTTTTAGGGAGTTTGGTGGGTTGACCTAGATGTGACCCATGCCAGAAAACTAGGCCTAGCTGACCATAAAAAATGACGGAGTTGAATTTTCCTCCACGGGGACGATGCCTCCACCGTGGCAGATCGTCTGGAGCACGGGGCGATCTAGTTTTTCCTATGTTATTCTCAAAGACGTAATATAATAGGGGCCTAGCGATGTAACCTTGTTGGACACAGCATCCATATGAAAAACTAAGATTAGCTGGCCATCAAAAATGAATTCCGTTGAATTTGCCCCTACCTCGGGTGATGGTCTTGCGCCAAGAGGCGTGCTAGCTTATACTGTGTTAATTTTCCCTAGGGACACCAGCTCGCTCCGGGGCACCGTGCTGGGGACACCTGCTTGAATCTGATAAGCTTCAACTTTTCAGCTTGTCAGCCCTTAGCGCGTTTGATTTCCTCTCTGGATCAAGTTTCAGGAGTTAATCCTCAACAGATTACGTGTGAAACATCAATTCTGCCAAGCATGAACTATGTAGGAAACCAAATTGTGGTTTATAAAAGCCGTACCCAGGAAAAAAAATATCACTACTCTACAGTATATATGCTGGAACATGCGATCTTCCCAGAGTAGAAAGTTACGAATTACTAGCTACCTACCTTAAAGGTTGGAATATTCGATCTCGGGGCGCTCACAAAAACGTCAAGAGTTACCAGTTCAATGATTGAAACACACAATCTAAATCTAACCTTAGATGTTACACCACCTCGTGGTGCTCACAAAAACGTCAAGAGTTACCAGTTCAATGATTGAAGCACACAATCTAAATCTAACCTTAGATGTTACACCACCTCGTGGTGCTCACAAAAACGTCAAGAGTTACCAGTTCAATGATTGAAGCACACAATCTAAATCTAACCTTAGACGTTACACGACCTCGTGGTGCTCACAAAAACGTCATGAATTAACAGTTCAATGATTGAAACACACAATCTAAATCTAACCTTAGATGCTACACGACCTCGGGGCGCTCACAAAAAGTCAAGAGTTACCAGTCCAATGACTGAAACACACAATGTAAAGCTAACCTTAGATATCAGAATCATTACCACGAGAGCTTACGAGGTTGCGTGACTACACTGGAAGGGCAGCAGCGTGGAATAAGTGAAGATATTGATCAGTCTGTCATTGTAAGGATAAAATGAAGAACCAAAGTGACCACTCGTAAAACGTTGTTTCGTTAATTCACGGTCCTGCTATTTTCGTAGCAAGAGCACTGTTTGGAGCGTCGCATATATGACAAGCAGCGAGAGAAATGAGTGAAAAACAAATCTACAGAATTCCAGTAATCGGACATATGTGTTTTGTCAATGGAGGAAAGCATTGTAACAAAAAGGGCATGCCAGTAATTACCTCTTCCCGCCATGGAGGTTACGTTTTCGTCGTGTTTGTCTGTATGGCTCTTTGTCTGTCTGTTTGTTTGCCTGTCTGTTACCAAGATAACTCAAAAAGTTATGAACCGATTTGGAAGAAATTTACAGGGATTGTTAGGTTTGTTAGGAGGAACAAATGATGAAATTTTGGTGAAGATATGTCCATCAGTTTGTTTGTTAATATGTCTACCTCATTTTTACCTCCGCCAAGGAGGTTATGTTTTCATCGTGTTTGTCTGTCTGTCTGTTTGTTTGTTTGTCTATCTGTCTGTCACCAAGATAACTCAAAAAGTTATTAATCGATTTTAATGAAATTTACAGGGATTGTTAGGTATGTTAGGAGAAACAGATGATTCACTTTTGGTGAAGATATGTGATCATGTGTCCATCCGTTTGTTTGTTTGTTTGTTTATCTGCCTCATTTTTCTTGATGCCATAACTCAAAAAGTTATAGATGGATTTTAATGAAATTAACATGAGTTGCTAGGTATATAACAAAGAGTAAATGACCAAATTTTGGTAATGATCCGTTTGTTCGTTCGTTCGTTTGTCGCTGTTTTTAATTTTATGCTTGTTAGCACAATAACTCAGAAAATAATGAATGGATCTTTATGAAATTTATAGGGGTTGTTAATAATGTTAAAAGATATAAATTATCAAATGTTGGTGCAGATCAGTTAGTTCGTTTGTATATTTGACTTGTGTTTGTCATATGCTTCATTACGGTTGTATTACCTGTCCGTGGGAGCTCAAGCGTGAAGTTTTAATAATAATGATTGTTTGTTAGCAGTACAACTCAAAAAGTTATGAACGGATCTTCAAAAAAATTGTGCGGGCTGTTATCACTTTCCAAAGGCACAAATGTTTAGATTTTGGAGTATATGCAAAGAGAATTAAGAAAATTGTGGTTTCATAGCCAATTTGAATTTTTTTGCTGCCGTTGCCTCGCTTGGTGGAGGTATGCGCTCTCAGAGTGCTCTAGTTCTATTTTGATTTTATCAACGAAAGAAATTGTTGAGGGAGAAAAACAAAAAGAAAAACCAGACTCTGACAATTCTTTAGTCAATGAGGTCAAACGCTTCAACCAAAAATACTTCATTGGGTGGTCCAAAAAAAAAAATGATTTGCACAAAATAATATATCAGGCAACAAGGAAAACTATTGTGATTTTTTAGTAAACTACTTACAAAAAGAAAACTTTCTGGCTGCTTGATAGTTATACACGGAGTATTTAAACTAACCTGCCAAGTACCTCGACCAGAAGCAATTATGTATCTAACTCCATGAGATCTAAGCATCTGCTCTATGTTTTGCACGAAGAAGTTTTATCATTGATCATAAATTTCGTTATACAACCAAATGTGTTTGACTAATAAATAAATTCATACCGTTTAGGGAGAAGCATCTCATCATTAGAAAATAAAATTTGAATCTACATCTAAAAATAAAACTTGTCTTAATTACTAATGTAGTGAGGGGAGCTTAGATGTTGAGTTCTATTTTTTTCAAATTTTTAAATATATATTTCCCATTATCACAAAAACTAAGGCCTAAATCAAAAAGGCTGTGGAAGCAAAATGTGTTTCTTTTTCAAAAAATACATATTTTGAGCAAGAGTCAGTACAATCGATACACAATTGATAATTTTAAGCCCCCCACCCATGCCCCCCTCAAAATTGTACCCGATGCAAAAGTTCTACCCAACTTTTTTAACGTACTCATCATAATCATGGAATAGGAAAATACATGGAATAGCTGTAAATGAAAAATGTACACAGACACCCCCAGAGCCAGGACTATATGGCATATGTACATATTACAGCGGGTATTTTGGCTAACTTCTACCTCAGCACTAAATGGTTATTATTATACGTAAGTACAGTACCTCCACCAAGGAGGTCATGTTTTCGTCGAGTTTATTTGTTAGTATGTATGGTTATGTTTGTTTGTGTCTCTGTCTGTCACCTAGATAATTCAAAAAGTTAAGGATGGATCTTTACAGGGATTGTTAGATATGTTAGGAGAAACAGATGATTAACCTTTGGTAAAGATCCGTTCATCCGTTTGTTGGTTTCTTTATCTGTCTTTTTTCACCTAATGATATAGCACAAAAAGTTATGAAAAGATTTTTATGAAATTTGCATGAGTTGTTAGGAATAACACGAAGCGTAAATGACCAAATTTTTGTGATGGTCTGTTAGTTCGTTTGTTTGTCTCTGTGTCTGATTTTATGTTTTTTGGCACAATAACTCAAAAGTTGTGAACAGATCTTTATGAAATTTGCAGGAATTGTTCAAAATGTTAAACAACATAAATGACGAAACGTTGGTGATGATCGATTTGACCGTTTGTGTGTTCAACTAATAATGTGTCAATATGTTTGTAAGAACATGACGCATCAACTTACGGACGGATTAAAAAAATCCCATAAAATTTCATTACTGTCAAAAGGCACAAATGACCAGATTTTGGTGCCGATAAAGAGGAAATCGTAGTTTCAGAACCAATTTGAAAATTTCGTCAACGTTGCTTTGCATGGCGGAGGTATGCGCTCTCAGGTTGCTCTGGTGATTATCTCAGCCAAAGAGGTTGTGTTTTCACCTAGTTTGTCTCTTTGTTTGTCCGCCCGTCTTTCTGTCTGTCTATTTATTTGCCTGTATCTCACCAAGATAACTCAGAAAGTTATAGACAGATCTTTACAAAATTCACGGGGATTGTTAAGTATGTAAGGAGGAACAGATGATAAACTTTTGATGATCCATTTATTTGTGTGATTGTTTATTTGTCTGTATATGTTTTCTTAATACCATAACTCAGATTGCAATTGACGGAATTGATTGAAATTTACACGAGTTTTTAGGTAAATCACGAAGAGTTGGATATGTTTTCAGTTCTAATTGTAGTTCCTTATAAGTTTTAGAGAACAATTTTTCTTGAAAACAATAAAGGTTAAAAAGGTTTAAAATTTCTTTGATGATTTGTTCATTCGTTTGTCTCTGTATTTGATTTTATACTTGGTAATGTATAATGTGAAAAGTAAACTCAGTACTTTCACCACTGTGCCAGTAAACCCCAAGAATAATACTCCGTACTATCTATAACATCAATTACAGTATTAATAATGATACTATAGTATAAACTAGTTCAGCATCCTGATCATTATTTTTTACAACGGAACTGAAACTCTCAGTAAGTTTAAATGCGTTTGAAAATAACTTTCTAACTTTTTGTATCTCGGACAATAATTATGGAACTAGAGTCCTAGCGGAAGCCCATAACTCGGAGTATGGCACAACCATACTCCGCAGCATCAGTGGGATGGCAGACTGAGCCAGAACTGACATTATGTTTGGGGCGAGAAACCTCGTGCGGACACATAGAAGCAAAGTACCCATATCGCCCATACATCCTCGCTTTCGCTCAGATATAGCAGCCAATTTTCGCTAGTACGAGTACATCCGGCAGTTAAAAATGACGACAAAGAATTAAAACTGAAACCTAGATATAATTATGTTGCTACTAAGGGTACACTGCGCACCCTTGCTTGATGCTTCAGTAAAATGTCAAGGCCCATAGATTTTTTTCTGGAGATACATGAAATGTTTTCATTTGCAAGAAACTGAAATTCGTTGGTAGAGAATAACGGAAGACGGTGATTATTTATTCTTAGTAGTAGCTACACCGAAATAACGTAAATGGCGCAAAAATTATTTTTGCCATTTACCATCAGCCAGCGCTTATTTGGTGGGAAGATAGTAGATAATAGGAGATGATCGCCTAAAATTTCCAGTTTGGAACGATGCGAGAGGGACCAATTTCCCGTAAGCAGAGTGTTACACGTGACATTTTCATGCTCCATTCCGTAGCTGCCCGTAATCAACATTATACAGCAGTAGCATGAAATATTTAGCAAGATGTGAGGAATAATCTATCACACGCACTCTTATTGATCAGCCATTACCTGGATAAAATTGATAGCTGCAATGATTTTTCTCTCTCTCTCATGACGAGGAATTAAGGCGGGAAGGACGATAAATAATAAGAAGCTGTGATCATCTGAATATGTGTACGCTATGAAAATTGGGTGTAGTTGATAAAGATGGATCACGAATATTTTATAAGAGATTATTAGGCTGTCTCTAACTCAAAATGTTCTGTAGTACGACAGGCATAGTCGGTACAGAAGTGGCAGGCTACCAGTTACGGCCTACAAGTAATAACTCGGAGTCATTATCTTAAGAACTGAGAAGCCAATGCCTGCTAGAGTTCTAGCTGCGTTCTATGAAACAAGTCATACAATAGGTATTATTGGAAACACTTCCAACAAAATTGAGGTGTGTGTGTACAATATATGTAATATTTCTAGAAGCTTCCTATGATAATGAAACAATTCAACCGATACGGCACTTTAGCACCTTGAAATAATGCTCTTGAATAAGTTTTGGGCCCTTTAATCAGAATTTAACCAGTTCTATCCTTATTGTGGCCGGTCATGAGCCTGTAGATTTTTTCTGTTGAAAAATACTCAACGATTTCCAAAATTTCTGCAGTATCCAAAAGTGGGAGGGTTGGAGTCAAGCGAGGCTTCACGTCTTGAATGAATTTCTCAATATTTCAAAGCCGAGGCCAAATATGCATCTGCACAAGCAACTGGAAGCGAGGATGAACAACTTGCTCGTCACTTTGAAATATTTTTGAACTCGGTAGCATAGATACGGGGGCATCAAAAAGATTTAGTGTGGCCAGAGCGTAAGGAAGTAGAAGTGAAGACTTTATCTAACAACGCCCCAAAACTGCAGTCGGCTCAAAATACGAGTCGCTCTGCCTGTACCTCTAAGACTGGCTACAATTTTTCAACATAGAAATTCTAGCTATATTTACCCCTCTCGTGTTTGGACCAGTACAATTTCCCCAGAAGGACCCACTGAAGATTAATCGTGGCGGCTTTCCTCAAAAGCAAGCCACTTAAAGTCGAAAAGATATAATATTACTGACATGAGCTGCTATTCGGGGTGAGATTTTAGAAAAACGTTTTTACATAGAATTTTTTTTTTTCAATTTCTGTGTTTTGTGTCGACAACGACTGGTGTGAAATCCGTAAACTCTGACTGTGCATTAATGCATTTTACCAGATCGATCTAAAAAATCGCAAAATGTTGTGCACTATTAACATGATAAAAGCCAGTGACTTTTTAGACGACCTTTGAAGCAATTCTACGTATTCACAAGAGAAATCGCCATTGGTTAGTTTGACGCCAAGAACTATTATTATGCTTTTCGTACCTGACGCAATTTAAGCTGGTGATATTGAAAAATAAAGGAATTGGGAATCAGGTAGACTTTTCGTCAAATACGGATCATCTGAACCGAGAGCTGGATAAATATTGCAAGCCCCAAAACAACCAAACCAGACTTCAGGCATTGCTGAAACTCTGAATAAAGTCTTAGACCAAAGTTGTAAGCACAAGTACCATCGTCGGAAACGTACGGGCCATTATAAAAAACGACGAGGAAATAAGACAAAAGTTAATAGTATCGTAGTTATTTTGGGTTTCTCATGCAATCATTAATTTCTGTTAAGAGGAATTATTCTTACTAGCTGGACCCGTGAAACTTTCACGGCGTTGCAAGGCCTATCACAGACCCGTGAAACGTTCATATTTTAGCTTGGTAACATCACACTTATTCTTCAACACAGACTCGTTATGTGATATACCTAGTCGATCCTCTTGGTTGATATTAATATCCATAATTCCCTGCAGGGGAGGATCATGAGGGACGCACTACCTCCCTAAAAAGTTACACGAGCCCTTCACTGGAAATGAGGCCGTGAAAAAATGTATTGCTTAGGGCCTAGAATTTGTGTCTCGCTGCCCCCCCCCCCCGTTGTATTTTGCTGGCACTCTTAGTGCCCACCCCAACATAGAAATTTTCCAGATCCCAACCCGTTCATTCAGAAGAGCCGAGGGGCATAAAAATGATTAAAAAGACCAATTGTCCAGCTGCACAGGACTGCTGACCAGCCTTTTTGCTGATAATAATTACTGAAGCTGCCCTTGTCTAAGTGGCCCGTGGATTATATTATAAGTTGCTCTGTCTAACTGGACCCATGGAATTCCTTTGGTAGTAAGCCACGGTACAGGTTCCCAAAGATTTATTCTTATAAATTCCGGGCGTAAAAACACCTGGCCTGTGGCCGAGAGATGTCACCAGCCGTATCACAGAAACGCCAGCTTCCCGAACTGAATAAAGCTCGAATTTCCTTCTATCTATTAATGATGAAGAGCGTGACACAAAAGGTAAGTAGGTAGGTACGTAGGTAGGTACTAGCTTATTAATATATAGATATAAAGGTTAAAATGTCAAGGTTAAACTTACATTAAGACGCAGAATTGAATATTTCCAATGTAACGTTTGTGTAAACATAAACGTTTTCATATTTTTGCCGGTACCGTTACAAAAAAAAATTATTCATTAGGGAGTAGGCTTATAGTAGCGAAGTTTATACCTTCTTAGAAGGACTGTTGATCGCTAGTCGATAACTTGGCATGACCTCCGTACTAACTCCAATATTTACTTCCACCGTGCTGACCACGATAACGAAAAGATTGCTGCTAATGGGAAAATGATAATGTCGATGTTAGCGTGACATAGGCTGTTGGCTTCCCGCATAGATGAGTTATTTTCCTTTATGTAGTCTGTCCTATCAAATGCGGCTAAGTGCATAAATCATAGAATATAGAACATATACGGTACATATACATAATTCTACTAGTATTCTATTTACAAGCGATATTAGTTCTAATGATTATAGTTTTACCATTATTCTTTTACTGTTACTAGCAATACTAGTAATCTATTTCAGTTACGAGTAATACTAGTGTTACAAGTAATGTATTACTACTACCAGTAGTAATAGATTACAATCGAGCTCCAACAAGATCTTGACCATCTCATGGAATGGAGCACAACGTGGCAGATGAACTTTAATGTCGACAAATGCTCAGTAATGTAAGTAGGGCTGGTGAACTCTTCCGCCCAATTGAAAATGAATGGGATGGAATTGGCTACTGTCACCCAACAACGTGACTTAGGAATCACTAATACAAACAAACTACAACACAGTCAGAAAGTCGACAAGAGTGTGAAAATGGCAAGCAGAGTACTCGGATTCATCACCAGAAACTTTGAATAGAAGTCCAAGGACATCATCGTCCCATTGTACAAGGCATTAGTGAGGCCACACTTAGAATTTGCTGTTCAATTCAAGTTGCCGCATCTCTGTAAAGATATCGATAACATGGAAAGAGTGTAACGCAGAGCAACGAAATTGATACGTCAGCTGAGAAACAAGTCGTATGAACGTCGCCTAAAAGAACTTGGTCTGATCTCTCTCGAGCAAAGACGACTCAGGGGGCAATGGCTTCAACGACGTACCCATAACGGAACTCTTTGAAAGAGACCTTAATGATCGCTTGCGAAACAACGGTCAAAAACTCAAGCATAAAGCTCGAAGAACAACCTTAAGTCAGCAGTTCTTTCCCTATTTCATAGTCAGCATTTGNGGAATAGACTACCTTCCGATGTTGTTTCTGCGGAGTCGGTCAACTCGTTTAAAAATCATCTTGACATACACTGGGAGAGATATCCTCCTCAGCTAAGAACTCCTCCTCCACGAGTCGCAAACAGTTAACGCCCAAAGCTTCCCAGGCCATTTAATGCTGATTTTTTCTCACTTCCACTCCATCTATATATTTATTCTTCGTATATCAGCGGCAATCTATCATGCTTGGTGGCATTCATGGCGGAGATTCTTGTCCCCCTCTGTTTTTTTATTTTTTATTTTATTTTTTTTTTCTCTTTCGTCTTCCGTTTTTTGTCCTCTCGTTTCCCCAGTCCTCTATATCATACTAACATAATGGCAATAGCTCAAAGAGGCCGGGCTGTTAGTCCCGATGTCTCTTTGGGAATGGGCCTCTTGGTTCGTCTACTGCCGCCTATCTAATCTAATCTAATCTAATCTAGTAATACTGGTAATACATACCTAGTATTGCCAGTATTCACAGTCACCGTCATGGCTGCGATTTTCTCCGAGAGAGCTGATTTTTTATTTCAACATAAATACAATGTTTCTCAGGGGGCAGAAGCCCGGGTCTCGGCCCTTCTCTGCAATTGGAGCTGCTGTCTGGGTATTTTCCAAGAATGTACGATATGCAGCGTTCGACTCGAGTCCAACCGTATATGTTCTAATTCTGTTGGATCTTAATTCGCAGTAGATTTAGAAAAGGCCATGACTAATGTATTACTCTTAGAGAAATACGTTACCGCTATTATTTCATTACAATGTATCCCATAAGTGACTACACTTTTAGCTGGATACGTCCTCGATTTTAATGTGTCTTTTCGTAATTTGTATACTTCTGTCTATGAATTCATTTGTAATCAGAGAACAATAAATGTGTGTGTATTATTAAGCGTAGTACTAGTACTGGTAGAAGAATAGTAGCATTGCTCAGGGTCTAGCTTGCAGCCTGAGATCGCAAGAAATACTGAGATACTTGCACTTGTATTAAAGTATCCGGAGAAATATTTCGAAAGAGTCAAATAAATCAAAATACAAATGCTGATAACCATAGCCTAAAGTTTCACAAAAAAAATACTGCAAGACAAATAACACTTGTACTGACACGCAGACTTTAATTATCGTTCCAATGCGTAGTTCGAAATTGCAAGGCACACAGCAATACATGTACAGTTCCACAGTAATGAAGAAATGTCTCAGTATTCCTCGAGCTCTATTGCTAGTTTCAGTGAGGGAAAATATACTTTTGCCAAAGAAAGTATTAATCGTGTATTATGTGACCTCAACGTGCGCTATCTGTCGCTTTTTAAAATGCGAGTATCATCATTCATCAAGTATTTTTTGGCATTGAAATTTCCAGACCGGTGATGATAAATTCGCGGACAAATGTACATACCCGCAGAGTAACAGAAGATATACTCTGAGATCATGATTATAGTACTTGATGATACGGGCATGTGTTGGTACGCAGAGAGTACAAAAGAGTAGATACGCGAGTATCACCCACAGTTTTTCTGGACAGGGGCTACTTGGGTGCCGAAAGATACTTGATGAATGATGATCCACGTATTTTGAAGGAGCGACATAAAGCGCACGTTGAGGTCACACGATACACGGTTGATACTTTCTTTGGCAAAAGTATATTTAACCTCACTGAAACCAACAATTAAGCTCGAGGAATACAGTGACGAGTGCACCTCCTGAATGATACTATGAATGTCTAACGAGACAGTAATGAGTACTTCCGATAGTCATGGGATATTTTCATTCACAGAGAACGATAATATTAAGATTGGTGGGAACACTACGATGTAGCGAGGTGCTCTTGTGTGATCATATAAATTCTGATAAGGTTGTAAAAGAACGCACCAATTGTCGAGGTGGCCCTATACATATAAAAATGTTCTTATAACAGTACAGAAGAAAGTTCTAAGACGCAAAATAAAAATCACGATGAGGTTATAAAAGAATGTGATGAGGTTATAAAAACATGAGAAGGTTATCAAAGAACAATATAAAGTTATAGAAGAATATGAGGCGGTGAAAAAAACATGGTAAGTTGATAAACTGTGAAAATAAATATGAGAAAATCATGAAAGAACTTGCTTAGATTAAAAAAGGACATGACAGGACAGGTTATAAATGAATTTTGCAGCTGTCATGAAGGTCTTGCGTGATAATGCCACCGTCCTCTTTAGTGAAAAGGAAATGAGGATGTAGAGGCAACAGCGTGGTGTCAACCATGTGTTTCCGAGCCCAGGGGTAATGTCTGTTTGGGACACCGTACCTATCAGACTACTGTCGCGTGAGACTGTGCTTTGCTTCGGTCTATCAGTTTTCGCGCGTGCAGTAATTTTAACAAACTCAAGGCCGGACCGGCTGAAGCTTAAGGCCTACAAATACTAACTGAAATTTTCAATACTTTTGACACTTTCATACTAGGCCTTCTTAGACTGATCGTTAAAACAAACTGGAGTATGAAAATAGTAAGCATATCTTTTTACTTGAATGGTGGTCAAACTGTTTCAAGCAATCACCTCTGAACAATCTTCTATATTCCTCTCTTCGTCAGGAAGACGATTAGGGGGGTCTCACCAGAGGAATGGCCTCCGGTCTGTCATGATGTAAATCCGCATCTGATGTTAACCCTTCCGTTGTTGATAATGCCTCTGAGCATCAGTTTTTCTTTTATCGGTCTGAAAAGTTGGGCAGTTTATTCGTAGCGATTTAGAACATGTCGCTATTCATTGTTTATTCTTAGAGTTAAAATATTCATAAGCTATCTTTGCTGCTACCAACGACAGCTCTATAGAGTATCAGCAACAGCTCATGATATTGAAATCCACCACTAAAGGTTTCTTTCTTAGAAAATAAAAGCTTACTTTTTGCTGTATAAGCTTGGCCTGAAAAGGCATTTTGCAATAAATGAAAAAATGATGAAATAAAAACAAGCTGAATAAGGTAGCAGCTTTTCAAAGTTGAAGTACCGATGGATTGACTCGCCAAAGTCGAATTACGCTAAACTCGTTTGGCGGGGCTTGTCTGGATCTGCGACTGAATGGTTTCGCCACTTTGGATCGAATTTAAAAGCTGCATTGATTGTTCTTCATAAGGCGAAAACGTCAATCTTGCTAAGCAAATCTTGGATGTCTCATGCCTAATCGTATTGTTGCTAACACGTTGAACACGATTTGCAATTACAGAAGTAACGTTCTTGTTTGGAATTAGGGCCAAGTCGAGCTTAATGGGCTTAGCAGTGTAGTCGAGGGCACCTCTAATTCATTTAGCTAATTTTGAAGTTTCCATTCCTCACACAGCTCTGACAGGATTAGTCATACATTGCTAAGCGATGTGAAGTTAGCTTCTGTGCACAGTTTTCTGTATTTAGGACATCTCATTGGTGAAGAACTTGACGGTTGCGCAGACATTGGAAGACAAGTTAGACGCTTAAATGCTACCGGTAATCAGATATTACGGCAGCGTAGCAGATGCTCTCTGAATATCAAGATCCAGCTGTCTAAAACTTGTTGCTATTCAATATATGGCGGCTGTCTTTGGGTTAAATTCACTAGATAGGCAATAAATAAGTTGCGTGTTGCGTACAATGACATATTCCGGCGGTTGGTGGGTGAGCCCAGATACACAGGAGCTAGTGATGTGTTTGCGTCGTATGACGTAGAGTGTCTCAATATTCTTGCTCGTAAATGTGCCTATGGCCTGCAGAGGAGAGTAAAAAACTGATAACTCGATACGCCAGGGGATCACTATTAAAAATTCCAGCAGTCATTCCAGCGGCGCTGTGCAATTTTAAGCCGTACATTCACCCGCGAACTCCGCAGTAATTGCGCAACGGCTGCGCAGTTGTGTCCGCTTTTCAAGGGTAGCAACCAAGCAACAGATATGATTTCAACATACAAAATTACCATTTCGCATAACAGTTCAACAAGGTCTCAATTTGCATTCGCCTTAAACACTTTACATAATAGGACAATGGAACAAAGCGATTAAACAAACGGTATATGAAACAAACAGTTAACAAAACTTAGTTTTTTGACAAATGATATATAAAAACTCACAGCAATAAGCATAAGAATGTTGCTATACCCTTGAAAAGCGGACATAACTGCGCAGCCGTTGCGCAATTACTGCGGAGTTTGCGGGTGTATGTACGGCT
>LQNS02276924.1:29412279-29425878 GCA_001587735.2 Parhyale hawaiensis | reverse complement strand
TTTCACTTTGGAGGCTGTCATATGTCGAACTAATCAGTTCTGTCGGTGCTTCGTGCCCTGGTCGGCTAAAGTTTGGAATTTGTTGCCGGCATCGGCTTTTGGTCGTATTGGCCTGCAGGCGTTTAAGTCGGCTGTTAATGGTTTTTTGCTGGATTTCCTGTAGTAGCGTTTTGGGCTTCCCGGTGTTGTAAGATGCTTCATTTGGGTTGTATTACCTGTCCGTGGGAGCTCAAGCGTGAAGTTTTAATAATAATAATAACACATCACCCGCTGGATATCACCGTACAACTTCACGCGACTACAGCGTAACAGACATCACCTGCTGGATATCACTGCACAACTTCACGCGACAACAGCGTAACGGACATCACCTGTTAACTGCGGACCCACGGGTGGAGATCGTTGCTGTTCCCTATACATCCTCGCTTTCGGTTTTCCACGACGGGCTATCAGTATTTCGCCCCCCTCCCCCTCCAACAAACTTTTTGACCGCCCAAGGAGCAAATCATGAAATGGTGCTGGGGGCAGTCAAAAGTCTGTTAGGGTCGCATCACATCGGCTATTGTTGCTGTGCATTGCTTTTCCAATGCAGATTTCTTTAATATTAATATTAAATATTACAGCAGCTCATATACTGACACGATACATTATTCACTAGCATTGATTCATCGATAAACGTTTACCCAGTAACCGAGCATTAATATCCGTAGTGCTTCTATGATACGACCAATTTATGGAAGCACATTCGCCTTGCTTCAAGTTTCTATTGATGTAAGACGTATCTAGGTATTGATGTATCATGTAAGACATATCTAGGTATTGATGTAAGACATATCTAGGTATTAATGTAAGACATATCTAGGTATTGATGTAAGGCATATCTAGGTATTGATGTAAGACATATCTAGGTATTGATGTAAGACATATCTAGGTATGCACATGACTTCCAACATATATATTCAACGTATTTCTGGAAGGTCCTATGTGGGAGTATATTTTATGCACGTTTTTGTAGGCACGACTATATAAGTTTTATCATTATTATACATCAATGTTATTGTTTTACTAGAGCTATCAGCACCAAAATGTTATAATGCTTTTGCACTTGCTTGCTAACTTGAATGTTGCGCTATTTTTCTATTTTCAGAAGTACCTAAGAATATTAATATTTGCTTACCAATAAATACAGATAGATTTTTTTTTTTAGTTTGGTCACTAATGTTCTATGTATTTTTATGCGACAATAGCTGCTATTTTTTTCCAAAACATCATTTTGTGCACGCCCAGTTTGCCTGCAAATTATCTAAGGCAGTCTGCATATAGCGTGTGACTGAACGCCATATCATTCCTATGTGCAGACCGCTAATTCTTGGAATCATATACGTTCTGCTACGATTGCTTCACAAGGTGCGTTACTGAATATTCACTAAACTAAAACCTTGAGTGTATAAGAATTTCCATCCGATTTACTAAACACACTTTTTCTTTCAAATGCTCTGTAGTTAAGTCGTCGAAACGATTCGGGTCATCAGTCTCCAGATTGGGGTACGACTGTTTTACGATTCCCATCCTTCTTTATTTCCTTCCGTTCTTTGATTTATTTGGAGCTGTAGTTTTGCTTTTCTGCTCCTTATATTCAATTTTTCTTCTGCATTTTTGAGCCAATACTTTTGCAAACCCAATTTTAATGTGAGGTAAATTATTACTAAACTTAAACCTTGTCAGCTGCCCGTTTGGGAGTTTTTGCTTGATTGCCTTTTGGGCACTTATTGAACTACTAATTTTGAATGGAGTTGTTATGCGACTTTATCAATTATTCTCTTGTCAGTTTTAACACGTTGACATTGCTTGCTAAATGTAAAATTATCATAAAATACTTTGAGTTAATCTAATAAATTTTTGGATTTTCTTCGACTCTAATTTCTCTATTATTGCTATTGAAGTTGATTCCTGAAATGACTTCTCTATTATAGACGAAGCGGGTTTATCTCTCTTAACATCAAACGAAATGTTGAGGTAACGTGTTTGTATGGAAAGCAAATGGAAAAATATTCCTGCGGTTAATGTTTAAATAACTAAAAACAGACGTAGAATATCCTTTGATTATACCGCTCAAACAGAATAAATTTTGTTGAATTAAATGTAACATTAAAGAAATCACTTTTGTCGACAGGATCGTTGTCTGCAGCTGGTTGAGTGTGCCCATTTCGACTGGTTCCCTCGCCCTTTCTTTTCACAATTGCGCAATTCCTGCTTCGATACCCAATTGGCACTTACTCTAGTTCCTTCCCCTTTTTTATAGGTTGGTAATTGCCGTTGAGAATTCTTATATTCATCAACTTCATTTAATTTATCCACAGAAACGTGCAATTGGCATTCTAAACTAATTTATCTCTTATTTTCATGGCAATTCCATTTATTTTTGCCCATGCAACCTACTAGAGACTGACCTTGATTCCTTATTCGTTACAACTGATTTGTGCGCGGAAGCCTGGTTAACGAAATTCTTCGGGCCTGCAACTGCTGTGCCCCATGTGTTGCGAAGGGACGTCTTCGTAACGAATCTCTGGGCAAACTATATTTTCTTCGCAACCCTTTTTGTCATTCAAAGTGAAACTACGGTAAATCAAACCCATGCAAAGCAATTGAATAAATATATAAAAGAAATTCTATTGGAAATTCGTAAATCGTGTTTTCTTTCTAAAATATTACCTGCATTACTGTTTTCTAACAAGTGCTAAAAGTAGCAAGTAGCGAATCTGTGTTGTAGAAATTTCGGGGATATATCACCTGTGATAAGGTACTTTACCTTCGTTTTTATTTTCTAATTATAATGTTAATTTATTTCTAATTACGATACAAAATACGATTAAATTAAGTAGTCGCTCTAGTTTTTGTTTTAAAATATAAAAATGTAGTGCGACGAATTAGTGCATACTCCTGAGATTAAACTTAGATTTGATTTTTACCTATTTTTCAAATGTGTATATTACTGTCATCAGAATTATTATCTCGGAATAGGAGGTTATGTTTTTGTCAAGTTTGTCAGATTTTCTGTGCGCCTCTCATCAAGATAACTTAGAATGGTATGGATTGATCTTTACGCAGTTTACAGGGATAATTAGGTATGTTAGGTGAAACAGATTAATAACTTTTGATGAAGATCCGTTTGTTTGTTTGTTTGTCTGCTTCTTTTTTGCTGGGCATTGTAACTCGAAAAGTTATGAACGAATCCTTACGAAATTTACAGGAATTATTTTGTAAGTTACTGGGAAGAAATGAACACTTTTTTTTTTGTGTTGATCTGTATGTTCATTTGTTTGTTTGTGTCCATGTTTTTTTTTTCACTTTTGTCTGTGACATAATCCAGAAAGTAGGAAATGGATCTTCATTAAATTTGAAGGAATTGTTGGAATACGTCGAAGAATACAGACGGCCAAGCTATGGGGATGATCGACTTGTTTGTTTGTGTGCTTGATAAAATGTTTGTCGTAATGTTTGTCAGACTATAGTTGGAAAAGTTATTGACGGATCTTCAAAAAATTACAGAAGTTGGTAGGAATGTTAAGAGGCACAAATGACCAACTTTTGGTGATGATCAAATAGACATCTTGGTTTCAGGACTAACTTGATTTTTTGGTTAACATTGAGTTACTCGGCGAAGGTATGCGCTCTCAGAGTGCTTCTCTAGTTATTCCCATTCTGATCATTATTAAGATAATATAATTATTTCCATTATTATAACAATCGTTATTATTATTACATCATCATGCTTACTCGAAAAACGCGATTGCTGCTCGATTGGCTCACCGCTATTGATATTACCAGTCTATACTGCATACTCGCGCTGCTCGCAGCTTTCTACATAATAAAGCTTCCGCTTGGTATTTGACGAAGTCAAATGCTTTGCGTATTGTTGGGACGCACTAGGAAATCGTCATCGATTTACACGGCGATCTTGAGTTGCGCTGAGCTCATTCGTCTGACAATGTAAAAAAAATGAACTAGAAGTATTGTTTTCTCCACTTTCAATAGTGCTGGTGTTAGTCGTAGTCGGATTGCTAAAGATTCCCTTTGGTGTGGCCCAATTTAGTTTTCGGTGGTTTAAGTTATAGCGAGGATCTCGGTTCAAAGTGGCGAAACCAACACTCATTACTGAGGAGCCGATAACCAGTCAGTGATGCCTAAAGTCGGTCACCAGCTATGCATTTTTCAATGAATAAAATATTGGGCGATTAACTTGAAATATAGAATTAGTTTAAATTATTTAATGAATGAGGGCAAGAAGGCGCAGTTTCTGCACATAGGCAAGTGTAGATTCATGATGCATTCTTTCGATTGGTCTATGCTTTTTTGGTGCTGCTTAACTTTCGACAATTTCAAAACTAATATTTGCGTTTTTACTAGCAGGAGAAATATTCTGCTCTCTCAAACTCATGACAGCTTTACTTTAATGGAAGATCAAGCCTGCCGGTACGAAACATTTCTTTCAGCGAAACCCGTACCGTAAGCAAGAACAATAGAAACCCTAATTTCAAAATTATATTGCTGTTATTTTTGACGGCTGAATACTAGTTTAGTTATTAAATATAACTGAAGTCAATATTTCCTTTAAAAGGCCGGAATAAAGTTGAAAACATGAAAGAAATAATGTTGAAATTGTATGAACTAAAATTAATGTCTGTGGTAATTCTTAAGAAAAGAAAATAACAGCTTTAGTTTTATTTGTATATAATGAAATAGTTATTTACTGATGAAAATAAATCCAAATATCTACTATTCACCGCCCGATGAAACGAAACGGAAGCTGTGCTGCATTGGTGACAGGAGGTGGATCTACTCGTGTGTCCGCAACACCAAACAATGTTTCCTTGGTGTTTAGTGCCTCTTGCTGGAGGGTTTGCTTGCTGCGGTCTGTGTCTTTTCACGAGGGGGGCTTTGTAAATATACCTCTTGCCGTAAATATATAGATTGATGGATCTTCAAAAATAAAATTTCGTTTTGCTTGTATAAGGAGTATTTTTGTTGCATTGCTATTATCGTGTCACCGAGCTCTTCGCTTTCAGTATAATAGAGGAAAAAATTCCTTTTGTTAGACTGTATCTCTGATACCGACTAAATAATTTATGATATAGATTTGGGGCTACAGGTGAAAAGAGTTACATAGAAAAGCACGAATGACAGGGTGGTTCTTTCGATTTAGGGTGGATGCTCAAATGCAGATGTGAATGAATGCGTGGAATGAAGGATGAACGGTACATCAAGTAAAAATCTTATAATATTATAAAGACCAATGTATGCATGCCTGTTTATTTATTCACTCATATCTTTGTGTATATGTCTGTTATCTGTTGTGTTGAAAAAAATGAAAGGTAACAATTAGCAAAGGTTGCAGACAATGGCAAGAATATACGACAACCTCTTATTTCAGAGCACTTATTGTATTGCCAACGTTGAAGTCGAAGCACTGGGGTCGGAAGCTTCTCTTAGGAGTCTCATGCATCCTACCTACAATGTATTACATCCTGGAAAATCCATGATACTGAATCGAAATTAATACTGTGAGTGATGATTGACTTCCTGCAAAAACAATTAATTTTTCTCCGTGTCTCAGAAAGAACAGGAGATTTTAAATTTGCTGCCTGGCACATGTGAAGCTTCAAAATCTCATTTTTTCAGTGCCTTTAAGTTGACAGATGCATTAGTTAACGAAAGTGCGGCGATGGAGAACTATGACGAATTCGCCACCGTCATGCGTGACGGGCGAGTGTACTGGTAATAATATCAATAGGCTTAACTTATACCTGCTACTCCAACAAGGCTTTTGCCCGGAGGTTAATAATAATCTGCTGCTACGCAGGTTACAGCAAAGTTGTACGTTAGTCTATGCACTTGCACCAATAATGGACGGCATTACTTTCATTACTTGGACAGGCTCTTACGGTATTGGCTCGCTTGTAATGGAAGTGGGTTTTTTGAGTAACAACGCTAATGCTGCTCAGCTTTTATCTGGCGATTCTCGAACAGTCTTCGGTCGATAGACTGCATTAACCAAGGTCGTGATCACAGGAGAAAATCCAGGTTTATGGGGCCAATCTTGTCAAGAACGCCGCTAGAACTACCTTCATTTGTGAACGAACATGTAGCTTTAACATTTTCAAATTTCTAAGAGCTTAACAGGAGTGCTTTTCTAAGGGGGCAGTACAGCCCCCACTGTACTGTAAACTTGGAAATGCCTCACCTGGGAGGAAGGAGGCATTCATACAATAAAAAAAATGCTACGACGCTGTGATACGGATACTTAATAAATATCAATACAAATCACAACTATTTCCTAGAAGTATAATACTGTAATGATAAGTTGTATGTTCAAATATGAAATGAAAATTTAAGCGTTAAGTTCTTAAGCACTAACAACGAAAAAAAAAAAATTACTGTACCTCTGACATGATTTTCATAATCAGATAAGTATTTATGCTTACCATATATAATCGACTGATCAGGCTACATAAAGACGTGAGTAACCATATTTTTTTACCATCCAGTATTATTGCGACCTATTAATCTTGTTCAAAATTTATGATACTTGGCTGGGGCACGTTAATGAAAACTATAAAAGCCGGCATCGTGAGTGCATTCTTGAAAGATAATAGCCCAAGGTGGAGGCCACAAAGTGTGTAGCATCGTATGCAATAAATTATTATTGGTATTTCTAACCGAAATTTTGGTTCATAACCTCAATCATTGCAAGACACCGAGTACACTGAAAATCATATCAATAGGCTTACCTTACAACTGCTACTCCAACAAGGCTTTTGCCTTGTGCAGCACCGAAAACTTAAAATTGTCTAGTACAATCACAGCTATGACTGCTGAACCGCTTCAATGAATGGAAAAGACCAAATGGACCATCTCACCCTTCACTATGATAGATAGAGCGAGCGCTATGTCTGGCTGAACGAATGTGATTGAACAAGTGAGGCATCGAGCACTTCAAACAACTCGAGGCTTAGAACCAACGATCGGGTGCATCAAGTCACTGATAGGCGATGCCAAGTACGCACGGGCAATGCTTATACTGAACTGCTGTTAGTAGGGTGGAACAGGCCTTGTGATATGAAGTCTGTATATCGAGTGCACTTTGAACTGCATTTCATTAGCACGCTCCAGCATAATCTTATATGAGGAATGCATGTTCTGGGCACATTCAGTTCTATTTTAGGGTCTCAAACTGGCCTACTGTTGTGAGGCATTGCACGTAGAGTGTAGAAAGAGCTGTAAATTATGGCTTTAAACTGGCCTACCATCAGAAGTACAGAGTTCGAACAATAGTTTCTTTACCGGTGTGGATAAAAACATATTGGAATATGAATGTATATGGAGAAATTTTAGAGCAGTAGAGGGACAGAAAAGAGACAGAGATGATGCGGAAGGAATGAACAAATTTCGACACATAGGCAGTAAGAGATCTCTGTGGAAACTTGGTCTGCTTCAACAAGTTGATGGCATTAATTTATCAGCGTTTATTAATTTTTTTGCGTTGAATTATCTGCCTTTACTTACATTATCAGAATTTCCTCATTTCCTACTTTCTGCCTTCGATTATACTCTCCGCAGTTTTGAAAATGTCATCATTTTTCAGTTTAAAAAGTTCACGATTCCCGATATATATCATTTTAGAACTAACTGGAAGACACGTGATTCTACATTAGTCAACTCCGACAATGCTAAATTTATCCATTTTACCATGCCATACAATCACTTTTGATACTTGTACCTCAATAAACTCTAAGACCATATCAGTAACCGTCCTCTGCATCAAGAAAAATACAATAATACTTCTGAAAGAAACGAAAGAAATATGAGGAACAGCCTCATTAACTTCAGCCACTTACGCGTCCATGTGTATCAATGTTACCAACTCCCTAGGTATAAAAGAATGCAGCACGCAAACAAACAGGTAAGCCAACAATCATGCAAATCTGAATATTTGTGTCGTGCACGAAGAGGTTCTACAACATGTACAGATGCAGCTGCTATTTTAGGAGTGTATGCACTGTTAACGCAGTTACCATTACATTTTGTAGCCTCAAGCTGTCATGCCGTCAGCTATATACATGTTTAATACAATTTAAACTGAATTTTATCAACCTAAATTGGCATAATCTCGATTTGATTCATGCACGTAACAAGATTTCACACTGGCGGCTTAGCGTCATACGGTATTGATGTTTTACCTTACACTAAGTAGAGCTTTACCAAAGTGGTGGGGGCAAAAAATAAATTAATGTAAGGTCATTACAAGCCGTTCAAAGTGGATCTGACTACTTCAAATTGGTTTCAATATATACGGTAACACAGCGACTATGTTTTTTTATATGCAGTTTAAACCTGAACTCGCAACCTCAAACCGGTTCCATCATGATGAGAGGTGTGCGTTTTAATCCAAATTGCAGCGGGGGCATGATGATGATGACGACGATTTAGGTCAATCGCAAAGGCATTTTTCAACATTAAACGGATGAACGTTATGAAAAAATATTAATAGAACGCTATAGTTCTTCCCCACTCACACAGCCCAATGGCAGGGCATGAACCGATAAATGAGCGTCCCATGCAGCACAGCACAACCTCTCGTCCTAATAGTGGAAGACGCACTGTCTCCGGAAAGATTAAATTGAAGACCCTTTATTATTAACATTGGATCGCCCATGAATTCGCCGGTAGTAGAGACAGTGCATGATAGACTTATATCTCCGGTCAACTATGTACAGTATATACCGTATATTTATGTCAAGCCAGCTGCCTCCGACGCTAGTAGAAGTATACTGATACAATTGAATTAATCTAATATCACTGACAAAATGTCAGAGAAATGTGATAGTGACAACTGCTATAGCAGCGATGACAATATACGGTGTACACTAATACTATTGCGTATCAGCACTGGTCGCGAGAAATACTATTTTAATATAGAAACTTACTACCCATGTTGTCTTTGTAAATAGCGAGAAAGTACTCTGCGAAAAGGAAAAGAAATGTTCTGTACTTATTTTATTGTAGAGTTGTGTGACTTAGGATTTCTCTCACAGACATAATATTTATCTACAGTATCTATCGAATGTGGGTTATCATTTACTTCATGGCATTAATATGAAAATTTAGTGTGTATCATTTTTTATGCTTTAGTTACTTTCTATGTAAACAGTTTACTCGTGTTATCAGCAGGCATGGTTATTAACAATACTAGTGAAATATATTCAGGTTGTGTTCCTTTTGTATAGGCGTGTTCCATTGCGATATTGTATTTTCTATTACGTAAGTATCCTTAAATAGTTTTAGGTAATTTCTGCTGTTCAGTGTGTACTCAACAAGATACATAGGTATGAGTTCTTTACCCGTGGTGTCGGTGACTCCTTACTGGGTCAGCTGCTCGAAAATATCCGGCTGGTCAACAAAGTTCCGCTCAGTATAATTGTGTGCGCGTATTGCAATTTTGTAAGAGGAATTCTCAATTCTCCGGTTCGTTGATCAGACGCACAACGGCGGCCTTTCCGACAGATAAGTAACCTCAATACATAGGCTGTAGAATCCCCCCCCCCTGCGACCCGCTGCAGTAAGAAGCGGCCGAATTCACAGCTATATAAGGCTCGGTCTTAATCAATGGTGACCGTCGTACTCGCGCTTCTATCACAGCATCTCCGCCATAATAGAAGGTCTGTCTCAAGTAGTGGTTTGGGTAGTTAGATTTGAACCTTAGGTTCTAGGAATAGGTTAAGCCGTATGTTAAGTAGCTAGTGTCAGTTGATAGTAAGTAGCTTGATAATTTTATGAAGATATATAGGAAGTAATGGCGCTAGTTTAATTCGCAAGGAGAATCAAACCACCGCCATTCTAGTACTATTATCAATGTATATCGTATAATAGGGTAGAATAACATTGCAGTGTTTGTAAGATTGAAGAAGTATGAAAGTTTATTGCCGCCCGTTGTGTTGATAGGTTTCAGAATATCCGCACTATAAGTATAGAATTGCTTTTGTGAAGCGTTGTGTAAAGGATGTCTATGGCTAAAGTTTGTTTCTATTACATTTGTGTCAAAGGCTCATATCTATTTGTCTATCGAATTGTTAATGTATCAGTGTCCATTCAAAAATTACCGTCAGCAACATTTATTGTGCTGCTCAAAATTGAGTCATGTTAACGTCCCGATTCTTCTCCTCGTTGCCTTTACAAATAAATTTATAGTATTAGAAAAAAATCATTATTAACCCCTGCGCTTACCAGTGAGGTCGGACAGCTGGTCGGAAGGCTCCAATACCAGCGATAACTACTTAAATGCATATCAAGTCCAGACGAAACAAATTGTGATAGAGCCATAAGGTATATCATAATTATAACAAAATAGGATTGAAACAGCATGCAGTAGAAACGCACTGGTATCCAGCCCCTACGGCTGGGAAAACCCTGGAAGATTGCCTGATGCTATATACACACATATATGTATATACATATATTGTTACGACTGAGTAGATAGAGAAGACTAAAAGTGGCGTCCAAGAAGTACCTTAGTGTCAATGATTGAAACTCCATAGAATTTTATTTGTCACAGAAATTCCCAGTTGCATTCAGATGTTCGCCGGTAATGCTTGATCACCATTACTGATTTGTGTATCTGCATGTAGCTCTGGAATGTCAATGCACAGCAGTGTATCAACCACACGAGTTAATCTCACATTAATCTCGATTAGGATTGAATATAGGTAGGTGTCATGTGCGTGAATCAATCACCGGGCCAAGGCACTACATTTACATATGCTGGTTTCAATAAAAAAGAAGGAGAGTAGTCGTTAACGACTACTCTCCTTCTGCAGCTTCGTATAGACTGCTTCCCACCCAACCAGCCAACGGCCTGAAGATGATCCGATGTGGGATCGAAACGCGTCGCCGAATCCACCTGCAGCAAGATACGAAGCACACAGTTTTGGCCAACTCCTGCACCTGACGGACCAATAGACTATTTTAACAGTTCGATTGTTTGAGAAAACAAAAAAGAAATTTATCAACAAAATAAGGCGTTCTTTTTAATGAAACCTGCATTAGAGAAGGGCTGCTCCCAAGGTACTCTGATATATTCACTTCTCCAAAATGACCTAGCCTGGGAGTCCTCCAATCTTCGAATCAATTTACATATGTATATAAACACAAATCATCGAGCCGGGACTCGATCTAGGGACCTAGAGATTACCACGCCGATACTCTACCAGCAAGCCACAGCAGCTAAAATCAGCACAAGCACACGAGGTACTTGTGCTGCCCGCTACATTCTAGCATACATATTAAGGCAGAGCCGTACGTGTATATGAGGGAGCTCATCCGTCTACCCTGAATAGTTAATAACCTGGAAGATCTTACAGTTTCTCGTCCCGTCAACATCCGGAATTATCCAGACAGGGGGCTCATTCGTCCACCCTTGTGTTTTAATAGAATAAATACAAAACATCGAGCCAGGACTCGATCTGGGGACCTAGAGATTGCCACGCCGATACTCTACCAGTAAACCACAGCAGCTTTTGTATTTGCTTTGTATTTATTCTATTAAGACAAAAGGGTGGACGGATGAGCCCTATGTCTGGATAATTCCGGGTGTTGACGGGACGAGAAACTGTAATATATATGTATATATATATATATGAATTTCTTGAAATATACGTTGACAGCCAGGTATATTCATGCTAAGGGAGTTTTCAATAGTCTTCTGGGTTTTATGTTTAATATACCCCAAGCTTTCGAACTACTATACGTAGCCCGTCTTCAGGGGAACGGGCAACGTTTAGCAAAATAGAGACTGACAAACAAATAATCAAAACAAACGGTTGAGCGGATCTTGACAAAAAGTTAATCATCTGTACTCCTGATTTGCCTAGCAACCTCTGCAAATTTGATAACTTTTCAAATTATCTTGGTGATAGACAAAAGACAGCCAAACAAGCAAACAGACAAACACAATGAAAACATAACTTCCTTGGCGGAAGTAGTAATGCTTTTGGTATTTTAAAAATTTAATTTCAGTAGAAGTTACTATTGCTATTATTTATAAGTTTTCCGTTTTTTTGTCCAATTGCTGTTGTCCAAGAGTTCAACCCATTTTTATCCAAAAATAATTGACGCATGATATTCTACCGCTTTTTTCTAATAAAGTCTTGGGAATTAGTTCTAAACGAACCTTTGCCTCTATCCTCTTACGTATTAGTTTTAACCTCCGTTTTTTCTTTTTCCCTAGTTTTACTCAGATTGATCAGCAATCCATTTTTGCTAAAAGTATGTTAGACTTTGCTCTAAAACCGCTTCTCACTCAAATGGAGCTGAGAACTGATTATTAACCCAGTTTTTTCCCACTGTAGTTGGGCGTTGGTTCTCAACCCATTTTACTCCAATGAATATGAGTATTGGTTCTCAATCGGTTCTTGTCCCAATGAAGTTGGTATTAGTTCTCAACTCACTTTTGTCTGAACATTCGTTCAGAACCCATGCTCAAATTCATTGGGGTGATAAATTCGTAAAGAACCAATGTCTAATTTCACTGGGGTAAGAAATGGGTGTATAGAACAAATCTCTAACATAGCGTTAGCTATAATGGATTGATCACCAACGTTCGACATTGCGTTGAAAAACAAGGTAAGAATAAGTTGGCAACAGCCTTGAGGTAAAAATCTATGAAGAAAAAAATGAAAAGAATTTGAGCATGAAAAGCTAAGAACCGATGGTCAACTTTATTTGGGACAAAATGTGTTGAAAGTCAATTCACAATAGCATTGACGTAAAAAAAAGTAAAAACCTACGCTATCTTCTCTACACAGGCGTAAAAAGCCAGTAAAAATTAAATCCCAACAACATTCTAAAAAAAATATATCAAACGAAGTTGACTTTCTCCAAAGTTTCTCAAAAACTAACGGTTATCCACACCATCTTATGGACCACTACAGCAAATTGTTCCTAGACAAACTGCACGATCCCGGCATTAGCAAACCCTCCGTCCGTAAATTACACTTTTCCACACTCTTCCGTACTATAACGAAGCCTCTGTTAGTACAGTAAACGTATTGAAAATGTTTCTCTTTCAAGCCTACCAACATATAAACTTCACACTTTCATACAAAAACACATTTATCACAGGGTCCTACTTTAAATTTAAAGACAAACCTCCCTCACCACATCTATCAAGTGTTATTTAAAGTTTCAAATGTAGAGGATGCAGTGCCTCGTACATCGGTAGCATTGGACAACGCTTCAAAGCCCGCATTGACCAACATTTAGGTGAATCCAGCCGAACCGGCTTACCACTTGCAAAACCTTCACATACAGCTCCCCGCCTACATACTGAGTAAAACAATCATCCCATCACCAAGAATGACTTCTCAATCATTGACTCTTTTAAGCTAATCGAGCTCACAGAGTCCCTCTACATCCACGGAACAAGACCCAGTGTTAGGATATCATGATAAATGTATGTATGTGTAATAAGCTGCCACGTGATTAATTAATTACCGTGTCAAATTTATATATATATATATATTAATAATAAGACCGTTTCGTTTAAAA
>LQNS02276924.1:29384508-29406222 GCA_001587735.2 Parhyale hawaiensis | reverse complement strand
GTGCATTACTGAGCATTTGTCGACATTAAAGTTCATCTGCCACGTTGCGCTCCATTCCATGAGGTGGTCAAGGTCATGTTGGAGCTCAGCTCTTTTCATTGTAGGATGACATAGTTTTGTATCATCCGCAAATTTACTAATTTTAGTACGGATGTTAAGATCAAGATTATTGATGTAAATTGAGAACAGAAGTGGGCCAAACACGCTACTTTGTGGAACCCCTGATGAAACCTGTGTCCAGTCGCTTGAGACTTTGTAGTATGAAATTACAAATCCCACAATCGGCTAAGACGCACCACAGAATAGCTAAAAGTTAAGGTAGAAACGCAGCAGCTAACGAAGACAGTTCCAATTCCACGACATTGAATAATTACGAAACACACAAAGCAGCAGTTCGAGGAGATAAGCGATGCATCCTTAGGAAATTACTCATCGTAGTTCAGTAGATCGAAATTTCTTCTTGTAGTTGCGATTACTTCTTAAGAGAAGTTATTCTACCAATAGAAGTGATCACAACTACAAGACGAAATTTCGACCGACTGAACTACGATGAGCTTTAACCTGAGGATGCATCGCTTATGTCATCGAACTGCAACTTTGTGTGCTTGAGTTATGACGCTAGCGAAATAGAGACTGACAAACAAATAATCAAAACAAACGGTTTAGCGGATCTTGACAAAAAGTTAATCATCTGTACTCCTGACTTGTTCAGCAGCCTCTGCAAATTTTGTAACTTTTCAAATTATCTTGGTGATAGACAAAAGACAGTCAAACAAACAAACAAACAGACAAACACAATGAAAACATAACTTCCTTGGCGGAAGTAGTAATTTGCTTTTGGTATTTTTTAAATTTAATTTCAGTAAAAGTTACTATTGCTATTATTTATAAGTTTTCCGTTTTTTTTTTTTTTTGTCCAATTGCTGTTGTCCAAGAGTTCAACCCATTTTTATCCGAAAATAATTGACCCATGATATTCTACCGTTTTTTTTTCTAATAAAGTCTTGGGAATTAGTTCTGAACGCACCTTTGCCTCTATACTCTTAGGTATTAGTTTTAACCTCCGTTTTTTTTTTCTTTTTCCCTAGTTTTAGTCAAATTGATCAGCAATCCATTTTTGCTAAAAGTATGTTAGACTTTGCTCTAAAACCGCTTCTTATCCAAATGGAGCTGAGAACTAATTATTAACCCATTTTTCCCCCTGTAGTTGGGCGTTGGTTCTCAACCCATTTTACTCCAATGAATGTGAGCATTGGTTCTCAACCGGTTCTTGCCCCAATGAAGTTAGTATTAGTTTTCAACTCACTTTTGTCTGAACATTCGTTCAGAACCAGTGCTCAAATTCATTGGAGTGATAAATTCGGAAGGAACCAATGGCTAATTTCACTGGGGTAAGAAATGGGTGTATAGAACAAATCTCTAACATAGCGTTAGCTATAATGGATTGATCACCAACGTTCGACATTGCATTGAAAAACAAGGTAAGAATAAGTGGGCAACAGCCTTGAGGTAAAAATCTATAAAGAAAAACATTAAAAGAATTTGAGCATGAAAAGCTAAGAACCGATGGCCAACTATATTTGGTACAAAATGTGTTGAAAATTAATTCACAATAGCATTGAGGTAAAGAAAAAAAGAAGGAAAAACCTATGCTATCTTCTCTACATGGGCGTAAAAAGCCAGTAAAAATTAAATCACAACAACATTCTAAAAAAATATCAAACGAAATTGACTTTCTCAAAGTTTCTTAAAAATTAACGGTTATCCGCACCATCTTATGGACCACTACAGCAAATTGTTCCTAGACAAACTGTACGATCCCGGCATTGGCAAACCCTCCGTCCGTAAATTACACTTTTCCACTCGCTTCCGTACTACAACGAAGCCTCTGTTAGTACAGTAAACGTATTGAAAACGTTTCTCTTTAAAGCCTACCCACATATAAACTTCACACTTTCATATAAAAACACATTTATCACAGGGTCCTACTTTAAATTTAAACACAAACCTCCCTCACCACATCTATCAAGTGTTATTTAAAGTTTCAAATGTAGAGGATACAATGCCTCGTACATCGGTAGCACTGGGCAACGCTTCAAAGCCCGCATTGACCAACATTTAGGTGAATCCAACCGAACCGGTTTACCACTTGCAAAACCTTCACATACAGCTCCCCGCCTACATACTGCGCAAAATAATCATCCCATCACCAAGAATGACTTCTCAATCATTGACTCTTTTAAGCTAATCGAGCTCACAACATTAGAGTCCCTCTACATCCACAGAACAAGACCCAGCCTTAACATTATGACCTTAGCTGTATCGCTCCACACAGTCCACGACTAGCCCCACATCTGCCGACAGCACAGTAGCTGACATCCGGCCCCTCCACGTAGCTCTGTTCATTCGACGTTTAGACTTCTCCCGACTACATCTATGCTCACCTCACTAGAAAATGAAGGAAATGTTTTATTTATATGTTGTAGATTTTCATATTTTTCTCTTTCTGATGATGGAATTTTTATCCATCCCAAAACGTTAAGTTTTATAATCTGTCGACTTTTATTTCTTATTAGATGATTATCTTAGTTTTATCTATTTGTGAACATATTCATTTACGTTATATTATTTATATATTGGGTGTTTATTAAGACTTTCACATATTACGTCACTGCCTTAGTCATAAATTGTATAAAATTATTCCTAAGACTAGAGCACTCTGAGTGCGCAAACCTCCGCCAAGCGAGGCAACGGTAGCAAAAAATTCAAATTGGCTCTGAAACCATAATTTTCTTTGTATAATTTCGAAAATCTAATCATTTGTGCCTTTTTATAATAATAACAGCTTGTACAATTTTCTTGAAGATCCGTTCATAACTTTTTGAGTTATATTGCTAACAAACGTTAAGATAAACATGAGTTAAACATACAAACGAACCAACCGACCTGCACCAAAATTTAATCATTTATGTCTTTTAACATTACTAATGAACAATATAAATTTTATAAAGATCCATTCCATATTTTTTGAGCTATTGTACTAACAAGCATAAAATGAAAAACAGGACAAACGAACGAACGAACAAACGGATCATAACCAAAATTTGGTCATTTACTCTTTGTTATATACCTAACAACTCACGTTAATTTCATAAAAATACATCCAAACTTTTTGAGTTATGGCATTGAGAAAATGAGGCTGACAAACAAACAAACAAACGAATGGACATATCTGCACCAAAAGTTAATCATCTGTTCCTCATAACATACCTAACAATCAATGTAAATTTCGTCCAAATCGGTTCAGAATTTTTTGAGTTATCTTGGTGACAGACAGACAGAGTGACAAACAGTCAGACAGACACACACACAAACACGACGAAAAATAACTTCCTTGGCTGAGGTAATATATTATCTTCGAGTTCAGCTTGCAGCTCTGGACTTCAGGGGGCGAAATATCGAAGCTGAAAAGCGCAAGCAGAAAAAAAAATCCGAGGGTGGAATAAACTTTGACTTGTACTCGAGACATTCTGGTGTCTCTTACTCCGAGTTTTATCGTACAGGCCTGTAAAATATTTTCTGGCAATAACAATATTAAAAAAAAAGAGTGAACAATGATGAAGAGGAGTTGATTTAAATTTTATTCTATAATTTTCAACGACCGTGCATGTACACTAGTCTTCTAAGAAGTATGACAACGCTCCACTCCCAAAAAGAAAAAAACACACCCCTCACGTCACTAACTTATTCTCTACTTATATCATTATTGACCATTGCGCTTGTCTAGACGGTAGTGACAATAATAGCAAAGGTAAAGTCAACTTGACCGCACCCAGAACTGGGAAACCCACACGCACTGGTTTGTGCTGCAGATATAGGCCAACTGGGCCCAGAGGAGAAAATGCGGATGCAGTCCACCACGGGTTATCAAGAACTATTGCGCCATTTTGACGGTAGGTTAGACGACTTGCGCCCCCCCCCCCATACTCCCCCCTCTCTGAGGAAGGTAAGTGCCCTCAAGGCCGCTCTGCATACCAACCACTGGCGAGTCAGCACACCTAGATCAGCAAGGAGTTCATAAGTGATAATTAAATGGGAATAATAGGTGACTCCGCCCAAGGCCTCCTTAAGTACAGGCCTGGGTCTCTACGTCAAGCAGATTAGACGCAGAATAATATTTTTGGTACAGGCTCTGCATATTTCGCACTGATCTGGATAGAAAACAGAAATAATCGTGATTTTGTAACTTGTGAGAAGGGGGAAGAAAAAATTTCTATCAAGATATATCCAAAATATGTGGAGTAGGTCTAATGATTTTTCTAGTGACTGTACGCATCGGACCATTTTCAAGGCCCTGACCCAGGCCTGTACTTTAGGAGACCTTGACTTGCTTGCTTAGAATTACAATGAGTACTCACCGACGCAAGCTGCCAGGGTTGAGAAGGCTGCCGGAGCAGAAGACCCGGCGATAACCTCCCATTCCGAAGCACTGGAACATTTTATGGTGACTGTATCAGGGTAATTCTCGGCGCTGTATGCGAATGCCGTTCCCGCTTCCTTGCAGGTGAAAGTCAATTCACCATCGATGCAACCCTGTAATTACGTAAATACCATATAAATGTGTATTACTCGACCTGCACGTCAAAAAATAAAACAAATTTATTACAATTAATATGAGCCCGGGGAGCAGAAATGCTTCAATTTCTTTTGGATAAGAGCTATTTTTATTACCTTAGATGGCCAGAAATATTTTAAGCTAATTTCTAGTAAATTTATTCCTTGTTATATTGACAGACACTGTTATCCGTTATGAACAGATGAAAGAAATTAGCTAGGTCAGGCTTATTACAGAATTCAACTCTACTGTTTATTGTTACACTCAGGATCATATTTGTAATCAAACAAACTATGGTGTTGCAAGAGTATACATTTGCAGAAATCTTTATAATTATGGGACACTTACAGCCATCAAATCAGAGGTCTCATCTGCTGCAACCAAAGTGGTATCACCGATAGCAAGGGTGTAGTCTGCGAGGGTCTTGCTGTGGTCGGCCAAGTTCTCGTAACACATATCTTGCAAAAAATATATAAATCTATTAGTGAAATAAACTTCTGCATTTATTTCCCTATGGCAATTGCCGCATTATGAATATCTGTATATGTACAGTATTATAAAAGGAAACAAACATATACATGCATGTATGTATGTATGTGTGGTGGTTCTGCAAGTTCATATAACACGCACACGTTTTACTCTAAAGAAAAGTAATTTTTACAAGTTAAGCTACAATCTATCGATAGATGTATATGGTCATGAAATATTTACCATCATGTTTGTTTGCTCCTGTGAACTCGAAAAATTGACCATATTTTTCCTACATGAGGATGGGGATTTTAGTGTTATGTGGAAGTGGAGTATTGACTGCGCCGCTATCATTATCATTTTTATATTCGAAGGGTAGAACGAGGTGGAAATTCAGGTGAATCCTCTCTGCATTAAACCAACTGCAGCGATGATAAATTAAGTCAGGGTAATTATCCACCTTCATTTTAGACAGCGAGCACCCGATGGTTTCCTACCTTTCTGGAATCAAGTTTTGGAAACATGAGCTCCGAGAATCACTTTGTTATGATATAATTGAGGGTTAAAGAACAAAATAATGGGTATCATGTGCGAGGACCGTATGCGTTAATTTCTATGTGGTATAACAATGCAAAAGTATGGAGTAAGAGAATTTTACGGGACTGAGAAAAAAATTACTGAAGCAGACGTACGAGAATCAGTTACATTTTGTACTTCTGCAGAGCATAGCAAGTCTCTACCGAGGCTATTCCGTCTGTATGTTAGTCCGTCTGACTAGGAGTAGATGTCTAATTTTTGGTGAAGATCGCCTTTAGGTTTGTGTAATCGTAGAGAAAGAGTGTATCGAACATATAACAGTTGCGATGTAAATTGGTCACCAAACTAAAAACGAAGTAATAATAGGGTAATAAACGCACCATACGATAAATATTACTAAATATTAATTATGTTCTATTGTAAGTGACATTTACCATTTGTAACGTAAGACAAATAAATAGACATGTGAGCTGTCAAAAACAAAATTTCAGCGTATATTTCTCACCTGCTTTGGTAAATGAAGCCGAAAAGAAAGCTGCTAGAAGGACCTTCAAGACGTTTGGCCTTTCGTAGCCAGAAATCATCATGTTGAGTTTTCTGTTGATTTGCCTCCTGTCGAAACGAAACTAAATTCTGGAGAACGATGCTTTTCTTTCAGTTTTGTGAGTAGTTATCACGTTTGTTTCATGCTTCGGTTTTAGATGTCAAAATATTATGAAAACTTATAGTTTATCCAATGTTCATGTTGAAATCCAGAGAGACTAAACGAACTGGAATAAAATACTAGATTAGATAGGCGGCAGCAGACAAACCAAAAGGCCCATTCCCAAAGAGACACCGGGACTTACACCCCGGCCCCCTAAAATTTTATAGAGCTTAATCAACCTTAAATCAACAATAACCTACTGTAAATATATTTATAGTAGGCCATGAATCAACTGAGAAGAAGTCTAGCACGTTCAAGATTTAGCTTGATAATGTATCATTGACTAACATAACTGTTATTTTTCTATTCATTGATAAAATGGTATTAATGTAATTAAATATTTGTTTTTACTGAAGTAAACAGATAATTCACTCTAAAAATTGAGGCAAGTCTCCATTGTGCTTAAGCATAGACCACACGATGCCTGACTGCCCCCTCCTCGCATGTGGGGCTGATGGCGAATTGATAAAACCTCAATCAAATCTTTTCTAGTCAACATAGCTACCGGAAACAAGAAAAACCGTTTTTGGGAACGCAAAGAATGCATCTGCTGGAGAGCAGCATGCATATATGAGCGCTGGCTAATGGCAAATTGAAAAAATATATATATATATTTATATAGTGTAGCTAAATCTAGGTTATTTTGTTATCCTAAGATTCACTATCGGCGTCCCAGTTAACATCTATAGTTACGAATTTGTCTTTCTTGCTAACAAACGTATTTCCTCGTCTCACCAAAAACAGTTTACTTCTGGAAAACATAAATATTTTATCGAAGTATTAGCAATTTGCCATAAGGCCACCACTTGTAAATTGAAGTGTGGACTCAAGTATCGTGTTGTCTATGATCTAAATGACTTCAAAACATAACACTATAAGATAACATGTGAACGGAGAACTTCCGTACATTTTTGGTGACACTTTTCGTATATTTAAAGCTGTTAGCTAGGAGCACCATTGATTGGACGATTAGCAAGCCTATAATACGTCACCATGCAAAACAGTCGTGAGTTCAATACATGTGACGGAACCATCTGAAACTAGAGCACTCTGAGAGCGCATACCTCCGCCAAGCGAAGCAACGGTAGCAAAAAATTCAAATTGGCTCTGACACCATAATTTTCTTTGTTTAAACTCCAAAATCGAATCATTTGTGCCTTTTGATAGTAATAACAGCTTGTGCAATTTTCTTGGATATCTGTTCATAAATTTTTGAGTTATACTGCTAACAAAGGTGATGACAAACATGAGTCAAACATACAAACGAACAAACCAGTCTGCACCAAAATATAATGATTTATGTCTTTTAACATTACTTTTAACCCCCATGAATTTCATAAAGATCCATTCATTATTTTTTTATTTATTGTGCTAACAATATAGCTAACAACTCATGTTAATTTCATAAAAATTCATCTATAACGCTTTGAGTCATAGCATTGAGAAAAATTAGGCAGACAAACAAACGGATGGACCTATCTTCACTAAAAGTGAATCATCTGTTCCTCTTAACATAGCTAACAATCCCTGTAAATTTCGTCTAAATCGGTTCTTAACTCTTTGAGTTATCTTGGTGACAGACAGACAGACAAACAAACACGACGAAAACATAACCTCCTTGGCGGAGGTAATTAAACTTCTATTGGGTGAAAAAATTAAAATTTGAAAATTTTCATGGCGTAAAACGAATGAAACTACGATAAATATGACGCTGACATTCCATACCAGCGGTCAGGTATTATTGACTAGGAATCCGGCCGCAACTATATAAATTAAACTGCAGAGTTAAAATTTAATGACCTACACACTTTTAAAGCGATAAAAATGTTTTTTCTTGCCAATACTATTGTTGCACTATTTCTTAACACACTGTGAAATTTAGGGAAAATACTACTAATTATTCATTGTTGCAGAGAAAGCAATGAATAAATTTCTGTTAAACTAAAATATTGGCAAGAAAAGAGTAGCAGACTACAGAACGAAACGTAAATCTAACAACCATGCTACAGCTAAAGTAAGCCACTGTTTAAAATCTTCTCAAGACCCTGGAAGCGTCTTATCAGGTAGTTACTTGTGAAACATAATTCCGAAGTCTAAAATCCGGCAAACTTGGGAGTGATAATATTTAATTCACCAATTTCTAGAAAGCTTTGGTTTGCTAATCGCCGTTTGCAAGGCAAATTTCATGCTCAGAAAGCTCTATTACAGGAATATTAGAATAAATTACGAGTAGCTCCATAGAAACAACTATGTTTTTTAATGCTAGCACTCATCTTTGCTACTGCAAACCGTACACTGTAGGCTGCACAGGAGCCATGTGTACGGCTCTGTGGTCGGCGGCGGACTGTGGAGTTGAAGGCCCCAATGCACCTGAGGTTTAAGTAAATGCCTGAGTTCACCTGAGCCTGCTGGGGGCAATGTTTAGGTGGGGACTTTGTTACTATGGTTACTGAACCTCACTCGCTCCCTCTCTTGGGTGTGACGCTCCCACTCTTGCCCATCAGACTTAGACGGTCTTACTTTTGGGCACCAGATGTAGGCGCTACCATTTTGGGCACCTGATGAAGGCGCTCCCATTTTGGGCACCTGATGTAGGCGCTACCATTTTGGGTACCTGATGTAGGCGCTACCATTTTGGGCACCTGATGTAGGCGCTCCCATTTTGGGCACCTGATGTAGGCGCTCCCATTTTGGGCACATGATGTAGGCGCTACCATTTTGGGCACCTGATGTAGGCGCTACCATTTTGGGCACCTGATGTAGGCGCTCCCATTTTGGGCACCTGATGTAGGCGCTCCCATTTTGGCACCTGATATAGGCGCTCCCATTTTGGGCACCTGATGTAGGCGCTCCCATTTTGGGCACCTGATGTAGGCGCTCCCATTTTAGGCACCTGATGTAGGCGCTCCCATTTTGGGCACCTATGTAGGCGCTCCCATTGGCTCCTGATACATATAGACGGTCCCAATCCTGAGCACCTATTGTAGTGCTCCTACTTTGGGCGCCTGATATAGACGCTCCCTCTCCTGGGCACTTGCTGTAGGTGCTCCCACTCTTGGGAGCATCTCAAGCAGACGTTTTCGCTCCTGAGCACTAAAGCTGAGATTTTTAAATTTTCATAGATAGATTGTATTGAAAGTATAGGTAATCATGTCAATCAAACATCTCAGAAGCCAAAGATTTTTCATATATTTACATATGTTGGGTGAAATTCCATTGATAAAGAAAGACCTAGAAACATCACGCTGCATATTGTATGTATTTATATCTATCACATATTCATGCAGTAAGGCAGAAATAATTAGTGCAATGAAACCCAGGTTTTCTCTGTTCCTATATCCTCCCTTAAAATTAATCAGGTTACGTGTCCCGTTTCAGTTATTGCTTTTTCTCATGAGTACTGGTTGGGCATTAAGATTTTTACATATTTTGTCACCAGGTAGCAGGCCGGTATTGATACACGCTTCACTGAAGCGGAAATTACTTCACATCTGAACCAACTTCACGGCTTCTCTTTCCATATGACAAACTTCGATTCTGCCCCAATAGCGCATACATGCACGATAATAGAGACAGCTTTTGCATTTAAATTACCGTTGATGTCCTATTGCAAGAGCGAAACTTTCGAACGGAACTCGCTCCTGGACACGTGAAGACAGTGCCCGAAGAGCATGCCATGCGTGTTCTGATGAGATTTAGGGTTTGCCCAGGATCGAATTGTGCATGAGTTAAAAACATACAAGTGACGTTCCCAACCATTCCTAGGTTGCCTTGAGATGTGCACTACAGTAAAGAGAGTATTGTAGGAAACATTGCACAATAATCTAATTGTTCAAGAAAATGTCAAGACATTCGAAATGTCACCGGTACTGAGACTTCGAAAATTTAAAAACTTGCTGAATCCATACTTACTGAAAATGCCAGCCAAGCCAGCTGTAGCGGCTACGTGCAATGTGGAGAAAATTCGCTACTAGCCCTCTGACGGGTCACGGACTGCAAAATCACCTCTGCACAAGATGGGCGACGTGCATAATGTCACCTGGACTTCGTCCAAAGAATTATCAAGGTATATCCATGAAATTCCATCTTTTTACTTCTATTGGGCATCATACTTGCCATAATTTGCTCTGGCGACACCCCATCCTGGGAAACCCACACGCACTGCGTTTTGCTGCAGATATAGGTCAGCTGGTCCCAAAAGAGTGCACGGCTGCAGTCGATCACGAATAGTCAAGAATCATGTCACCATCGACGGAAGGTTCTTATTCAACGACTCATGCTCTCCCCTTCTCCTCATTTCTTGGGAAAGTAGGTATCCCCCAAACGCAATTGTGCACATTTCAAATGCTGAGTCATCATATAAAGCACCGCAAGAGCTTGCCTGCCTGGGTTGGCATTCGAACCTGCAACGTCCAGTGGCATCAGCTCAGCACTCTAGGCTGCCGCTACCGGGGGTATTATAATTGAAAGGCTAATGCTACAAGTACAGTATCGCTTTAATTATGCTTACAGGCGTTACTGCACAAGTCATATTACCCCTCCAATTGTGATATACTTATCTAACTCAGAATACAGGGGCAGATAATCAGATTCCGACGATTATATACCTACTTCCAAATTTCAAAGATCTGGCTGGAGATTGCGAGGGTTGACTGCCACTTGATCAAACCTGCTAACCTGCCGTGTAATAGCTAATCCCTATACCTGTCTTTATTGATCCCCTTGCTATTTATTTTTTGTATTATTATTGTTGCTCCCCTAGCTGTTTTTCGTTGTTAATATGTACATACTTTTTTATCCCTACAGCTGTTTTTTGTCGAAAGCCAATGGATCTGTAGAACTCAATTTTAGATACTTGTGCATTGATTCGTTATTTTTAAAAAGAAGCAATTACGCGCTTCAATTATTCAAATTTGAGGGACATACCGTAATATGTGCTCAGTCAGTCAAGCAAAGGTAATGATCGATCGTATCATCTATTAAGTGTACACACTGTAATAATGGTATTACCCGATCTTTGTATCTAATGTACATAACTCTAGTAATAACTGTGCCTTGTGCACTTCTACTATGTTCTAAGGTGTACCTAATAAAATAAATTAATTTTATTTATTTACTTATTTACAACTTGTTATTTCGTAGAGCGCCTGAGACAGAGTGGCCAGCTTGTATTAATAAAATAAAAACAAATAAAATAAAAATCATTCAATCCTGTTCAGTTGTCATCATGGTCTTAGATCGAAGGAGAGCAATATTAAATATTAATTTCTGGCATGAAAATCAGTAAAAATGAAGCACAGGCACTAATATAATTGAGTTTAGAAATGTCTGATGAAGAAACTTATTTCATATTCGCCGGCCTAATAGATTAATAGATACAGCCCAAAAATAGGCGTGGCTGATACTTCAAATATATGTCTAGTACATTATCTCTTTATTCAATTGAAAAAATATTGATCTATCCAGCTTTTTTTTGGAAACTATAAAAATACAAATGGTCCAATTTCTTGAAAATCATGCAAAGAGACCACGTAGCACACGCAATGGATGGGAATGAGAAAAAAGGTACATTTATATATATATGTGGAACATATTTTGTTATAAGGATAATGTAAGACGAAGATATGTAGCGCATTTAGCGTTTGAAAATAATGTGAAACGTATATGTAGTACACGTTTCGTATGTCAACGATATGAAACTCTAGAAACTAAGAAAACCCATAACGGTAGACTGTGTAGGAATTTGCCGTTAGTTGTTGCAATACTCTACGCCCTATACATAGATTGACCAATAAAAACTGTACCAAAACTTAATTGGGTTTACATTTAACTGTGCTACTTCGAGATTTCGCATGGTGTTAGCCAAACTATATATCTAACGAATTTAGGGGAAGCAAGCATCTTGGAAAACTTGTCATATGAAAATTTCGTACTTTCCCGAAACTTGGCCAACAAGCCTGCAACGTCGTAGGAGTTTCAACGTAAAGCCAAAAACAGCACATCATCTGCCGGACTTTGAAATGAGAAACATATGTAAAAGTTCTGATACTATAGAAATTAGTGAAAATTATTTTGATATACTTGCTTACCTGGCAAGCTTTACGAGTGTCGCCTACAGGATGTGGGACTCAACTCTCTCGAACGAAGACAACTCATGGGCAACTAATAGAAACTTTCAAGTACTTGAGTAGCTTCAACGGTTTGCCTACAACAGGACTCTTGAGAGAGATGTCAATGATCGCCTGCAAAACAACAACTAAAAATCCAAGCTTGCGCGATTAACTCCTTGGCTGAATTTATTCTCATCTGCTTTTTTCATCTTCAGATATCTAAATGATTTTCCCATATAATGACAATAACTCGTAGAGGGCCGGAGCATGAGCCTCGGCTGCTCTCTGAGAATAGGTCAATTGGTCTGTCTACTGCCAGCTATCTAATCTCTCTCTACTTGTATACTCATACGCACTTTACTTACATGCACGAGCATTCTTGCACTGTTGCACACTCTACTTGCGTGTTCTATATAATTAACACTAGACTGTACAGTGTCGTGTTAAAAGAGCTGCCATCCAAGCATTATAAGAGTATTCAGTGTTTTCTACAGCACTGCCACCCAAGAATTTTAAAATTATGCAGTGCAGGCTAAGAAGTTACTGGCACAATTAAGGAGAGTCAATCCGGTCATTTATTTTTTAACATCGCAACAAAAAACAGTAAGTAAATCTGCTGCAATGAAAGCGACTAATATCTTATTACTTCTCTTTATCATCCCTAACATAATTTTTTTTAGAATAGCAGTAGGCAACAGATAAAACAACGTGACCCGCTTGGTTCTACGAGAGAAAAAAAAAACCTCAAATGTCCAAAATATGAAGCACCTAAGGAACAGGCGATTACCGGCAGACGAGCATTTCGTCTCTCAAGCTTAGAAGGAAGACGTGAGGAAAGACCTCGCAGCATCTCAGCATCTCGAGCATGTTCAAGAAACTCTTTATCTATTCATTTGCAGGCTCGAATTTCCTCCTATTAACTCATCCCCTTGGCGTTCAGCAGATGAGATTTTTTCGATCAAATACATTCAAGAGACCAAGCAAGCAAGTAACCAACAAACTGTGTAAAACAATACGGTGGATAGGGAATTACAGAGCTGGTTGAAGCCCAATGCCAGAAGATTTAATCATTGGCTATTCTGGCGCTACAGATTTTGTACTTGCACGACCTATTGTCGTGATCAACATGTTAATTTAAGATTTTCCAATAATCTGCTCTTACACTTATTTCAGTTATTTTAGTTCTTTAGCCGGGCTGTAGGACCGAAAGTATTTTTTCTTACTGATAATGTTTTTCTCTCTACAGGTCGTGGCTGAATTTCTTCGGCATGATGGCGGTGATATATCTAAGGCCTCCTGGTCTTTCATCTCCTAATGAATGGCCAGGGTTGTGGCCGCATCACTTCTTGCCATCCAAATGTTGCTAATGTTGTTCGGCTTCTCCTAATGCGAGCATTTTTCTCACNGCCCAAAGCGGACGTAGCGACCTCGCCACTGTACAGCCACTGCATCGCCGCGACTCTGGAGTCTGCGGCGGACGTCACCGAACTGCTCGAAAAACTGCACCGATTTTCAATAGGGTATGGCACTTGAATAGAGCGGAATCAGCGCAGCGCCTGCTGTCGAATTGCATGAAAATTTGTAGCAAGCCGCGTTTGAAGATAGGCGACATGCGATCTGTCTTGCGGTAGTGCGGTTAGTTCAAAGCAGTGCTCGCAGTTACATTTTTTCAAGCAGCGAATTTGTTGCGTTGCATGTCGCTTGCTGCCCCAGTCTGTCCCCGGCCTAACAGTGATGCCAGTAAACTGCTGTACCCACGTTACTTTTTTTCGTGCAACATCACTGTTGCGTCGCACGTTGCTTACTGCACGACTGTGGCGTTGCACTTGCTTGGCATTGTTTAGAAAGAAGATATGGACGAATTCACCATAGGCTTGCAAGTCCAAACATCGGCAACGCGCGTTCTGTTTATGGTTCGATGCTACGGCATCCAATCTAGTAACGTCTGGGATATATTATTCTCTTGTCAACGGCAATCAGCCTCACTGTGACACCAACGACCCCAAAACGCTGAACTTCACTACTCTACGTCGGTTTCACAGTATTTTAGCTACCATTATTTGCTCTTAATACCTGACCCCTGCGCCACCTTGCCGACCTGTCATTCAAATGTGAATATAAATACAGGATTTTCAGATGAAACCGGTATTCAAAATACTGTAATACCTCAAATTGATACAGAAATGGATTTTCAAATAAACCAAGTGTACGGATTTTCGCATACTACCTGATTTTCAGAAAATCTTATGTTGAAGTGTAACTGGATTTTTAGATAACGAAATTATCATGTACTCGGCTATTGCAAATAAAACCGGAATAAATTCGTTTTCGCAATGTCCACCTTACCTTAAAAATTCATCCCATAAACACAGTTAACACTCACCTGTTCAAACCAAGACTACGTATATGGAATATATTAAATAGGGGCACATTATGCTATTTAGATGAGTGCTCCATAAAATACTAGGACTTTTTTGGCACCGTCAGATAAAATTGGGGTAAAATTCTGCACACTATATTAATTTTAGCTTAAGATGTTGCGTACGATCGACCGCTGCAAGTCTAGAAATTTAGATGGCAAGATAAGCCGAAAACAAAGAAATTGGGCTAGATTTAAAGAAACTTTATTTTTCACTCTCATGAAGGTTTTTTTGCTGAAATTTTGCACAACATGGGATTTAACTTCAATTCACATTGCTACTGCATAGTAGGGATAAAAATGTTGTATATTCATAGGAGCACATAACCTCAACTCGATTTTAATTACGATGTGTTGTGCTGCATCTCTAGAAGGCATTCCCCCAGGAAATGTATGGAGTAAATAGAACTCATGCAGCAAAATAACAAAATCTAATTAAAATATTATTAATTACGAAAAATAGAGAACCTTAGGCTTCCGATAACGGTACATATATAGCATCTGAATCCGGGTTAAATTTTCGTTTCAAGTTGTCAATAAATGAATCATTGCTAACTGTCCAAATCCTCATTAAGAGGTCTAATGCCACAACTGCAGCAACCCTCACAAAAATCGCGCCAACGTCCCCAGCGAACTTTTCTGGATACCGCACTTGACAAATTAGACCATCAACTTGGATTTGCTAATGAACTGAGCATGTTAAGCGAACGGTACACTAAGGCAGCTTTGATGTTAATATTGACGCACTAATGAGCCCAAGAAGTGAAACGAACTTTTACTGAGCCATGTGAAGCTGAGTACCGCGACATATGCACTTCGATAGTCTGCTAATGCCTTGAGATATTTTTCGTACTTCGTAGGAATAGTGTTGTTTGAAAATCTAAAATGATTGACAGTTGGTGAGGCATGGTTGTCATGGTATTTGACCTGGAAAGAGAAATCCAGAAAGCTTGTAATTTGAGACTCGTAGGTGGAGAAATTGCTGGTTCGTTAATGGCTGGCAAGAGTTCAGTCTTATTGATTGCAAATGGTACTAGAGTATCAGTGTAATTTGGAGCTAAGAAAATGGTTTCAGCCTGAAATACAGAGGGCTGGTTCATAATCGCTAAGATTTGTAAAAATTATCAGTTGTAATGGTTGGCAGGGATTTAATGTTAAGGTTTTAAATAAAACTACATTCAAGGCACTTTTGGAGGTAAGAAATTGGTTCCAGTCAAAAGAAACAGAGGTCTGGATCATGATTCATTAGCCGAGATACGAAACGTTCATGATCTGTAACTACAATACCTTTGGAGCCAGAAATTTTTAGGCGATTATCCAAGGCACTGCTGTAGAAGTCGATTTTAGTGCCTATGCTCCCGATTGTTTAAAAGAGGTCGTATCTTAATTATTAAAATGTTCATTCAAGTAGAAAAATTAAATGGAAAATGGACTAAACTTTTATAAAGATACGAACGATTCAACTTAACCTTTTTTTAATAAGTTCGTTGACGATTAAACGTTCAATACTTTGACTACTGGGTGTCACTTACTTGCGTTCACAGTCCGCCGCCTCTCACGTCATGGTCGCAAAGGGTTGTTATGGTAACTCGGCTTGCATGCCTCCGACGCTACCAAGCTCTAGCGAAGCTGACACATTAAGGTCGTTTTCGATTGGGACATCGCTGTCGAATATTGAAGCGCACTTTGATTCGACTTTCGGGACTGATTTAAGCGTGTCCCAATCGAACGGATTTCAGGAGTTAAAGCTGAAAAATATTAACCTAAGCTGTGATGTCACAAGAAAATTTGTTTTACGTTATGGATTTCTTCTTACTCGCAAGCTGCATCAATGTCGTTCGATAAGATAGTTTTACAAGTATGAGGCTGCTCAGCTGAGTTTTGTAGGTTATTTGGTATGCATCGGACGTGACAGGAATGACACTATATAAATACATCAATACACTGGTCCATACGAGTGATCGATATGTTTTTAACATTTTACCAATCCATTGTTTAATTCTATGATTTCAGTGCGATATACTTAAGTTGATTCTGAAATAGATTTTGTTCATTGCTATCAAAGTAGTAAAGAAAATAGAGTACAAATTGTTTTTCAAATATCTTTGTTTTAAGAGGTTAAAATCGGAAAAATTCTTCCTTTTGTTTTATTGATAATTCACCTAATGGAAAAAGTTTGTTTCCATGCCACCATTGTTGCTTACATTAGGATAAATTCAAATGGATTACGCTTAAGAAATTAAACTACCTCGGGAGGAGACTTAAGTTTTCCGTCAAAGACTGGCAGTAAACTCAAGTCAAAGTTGTGAAAAAACGGCATGAATTGACTCCGCTCGATTTAATTTTAGCTCCCCATTCCAGCGGACTCCAAAAACTACTTACAATTTGTGAAAATGAAGCTAGTAAACTTTGCATTGAATATAATACTGTGAAAACTGTCTACATGTACATTAAACCTAGGAAACAAATAACAAATCTGCCGGCCGATAAAGTGACATATCTCAATGGCGTAGAGCTCAATTATGTAAGTAACTTCTCTTATCTGGGCCACAAATCACTGATGATTTTCGTGATAACCAGGACATAGAGAAAGAAACTCGGAAGCTACNTTTTGAAAATATTTCTATGCTTGCTAAGTTGAATTGGAAAAAAATTATTCAAGCAACTGCTAATTTGCAAGTTATGAAACTGATGACCCACAGTGAATGAACGCAAGTGTCAGGCGGCGGCCTCACGTCATGGTCGCAAAGGGATGTTATGGTAACTCGGCTTGCATGCCTCCAACGCTACCTAGCTCTAGCGAAGCTGGCACATTAAGGACGTTTTCGATTGAGACATCGCTGTCGAATATTGAAGTGCACTTTTGATTTGACTTTCAGGACTGATTTAAGCGTGTCCCAATCGAACGGATTTCAGGAGTTAAAGCTGAAAAATATTAAACTAAGCTGTGATGTCACAAGCAAAATTTGTTTTACGTTATGGATTTCTTCTTACTCGCAAGCTGCACCAATGTCGTTCGATAAGATAGTTTTACAAGTATGAAGCTGCTCAGCTGAGTTTTGTAGGTTATTTAGGATGCATCGGACATGAAAGGAATGGCACTATATAAACACATCACTACACTGGTCCATAGGAGTGATCGATATGTTTTTAACATTTTACCAATCCATAGTATAATTCTATGCGATATACTTAAGTTGATTCTGAAATAGATTTTGTTCATTTCTATCAAAGTATTAAAGAAAATAGAGTACAAATTGTTTTCAAATAGCATTGTTTTAAGAGGTTAAAATCGGAAAAATTCTTCCTTTTGTTTTATTTATAATTCACCTAATGGAAAAAGTTTGTTTCCATGCCACCATTGTTGTTTACATTAGGATAAAGTCAAGTGGATTACGCTTAAGAAGTTAAACTACCTCCGGAGGATCCTTAAGTTTTCCGCCAAAGCCGGTTCCGCTTATGGCAGTAAACTCAAGTCAAACTTGTGAAAAACCGGCCTGAATTGACTTTCCGCTCGATTTAAGCTTAGCAACTTAACTTTATGTCCCAATCGAATATGTCCCAAGATCATGTTCTAGTGGGCGCCGAAATTAACCTTCGATACCCGACTAGCTATAGTCAAACCATCGAAAGCAGTCCTTTAGGGGCGGGGCTAAATTGAACGCAGCGGTGCCAAATCTCATCTGTTAAACTAATGCACTTTGAGTATTCGAATATAAATATAGCTTTATCGATTGAGACAAGTAATACCACGCGCTTGAATGAGATTTGGCAAAGTTGCTTTGCGTTCTTAGCCACGCCCAGCGGACTCCTGACGCTGGTTTGACTGTAGTTTGAAACTTCAATCAGAATCTTTGTCCTTGCAACTTTGAACCTTGCGGCAACTGTATTGTTTTGAGCCAGCGGAGAGTTCTAATTTAAGGAGCAATAGCGCTTCTCCGGAACTCTTAACGATACTGTTCAATGCCTTAAATTCAGTTCTGCAGATCGAAGCCCGCGCACTTACCTGCTGAAGTTTGGGACACGCCAAGCGTCGAATATTTCATTTTGAAGCCCAATCGAACGTGCCTTACTTAAGTTCTGTAATGCAACTCGCTACATGTGGTCGAACTTTAAGCAAAAGTCAACTGAACGCTTACGTGTAGCTTTTAATAAGATATTTTACCAGGTTATGAATGTACCGATGTCAGCAAGCGCAAGTCTGTTATCTTCTCTCAAAATTATAAGTACTATTGCCTTGAAGTCCGGGCAAAGAAATCCTCTCTCAGTCTTCAAATCAGAGTAGAATAGCGGACAATTCTGTAATAAAGGCAATCCGTAATGATCCGAACAACAAACAATTAAACATGCACAGCCGCTGGTGGCGCATACTATGACCAGACGGAAGTTAAACAACGGGCCGCAATGCACTCTACACTGTAATAGTGCTTTCTTTCCCTAATAGAATTCTTGGCCGCTTTAGCTGTTAAGACCTTCAATCAGCTTCTTCTGGGGAGGCCTCATATTTTGTTGTGGTTGTTCGTAATCTAATTCTAGTGATGAGCTTTTTGTGTCACGTGATGTCTTAATGCCGTTCTGAAGTTCCTAATAAAAGTTCATTATTATTATCATTACATATTCACCCCATTTTACATAAAAAATTCAGGTTTCAGTTGGGTAACAAGGCAGTAGGATTCCGTACCACGTTCGAAAGAAAGTAAAATAAAATAAACAAGTTAGTGGGTATCTCAGCTCTCTCATACATTATTTGTGGATGAATTATCCCAAATGATGCATTATATTACCTCTGCCATCATTTATTTCAGATATATTGCTATGTCTGATACATGCATACAGTAGTTTATGCTTGAAAGCATGTTAACTGTTGCTTATACAGAAGAATTAAAACACTACACTAGGACGACATTGACCCATAGAAGTCAGGGGATACTATTTCGTAACTAACAATACTTATATTGTTGAACGAATCACACTTCATTGACAAATAACACATACGATTACCATAGAATTTGTTTTATAAAAGTCGTGTTTTACTTCCTATAGAATAGTGGTGATACAGTACACGCAATATCTCATGTCAGAGAAAGTTAACTTGAACGAGTTAGTTCGTAAACACCATCAATAGCTCAGTTACTTTTTTCAAAATACTAGTAAGATTGTTTTCTAAGCAACATGTTCTATTACGTCTATTATCTATGTTTAAGTTTTAGTTACCCTTTAATCAAATATTTCACAATTAGAAAAGTGAATAATACCGTAAAAAGAATGGTACTATATCACTACAAAACGAAGCATTCTAGTTCTTTGAGCAATGCACGACAAAACTTTCTGCTTGTCTCCATACACACTGAGTGTTGATATGCTGTAAGAACGTGCTGGTATGCTGATAGTACATGTTGAAATGCCGAGAATGTCTTTTGGTAGTGCATATTGATGTGCTGGTAGTGCGTGTTAGTTTGGTATGATATCTCTACGATGTTTGTGGCAAGTAGAAGAGAGAGGTAATGCACGTTCGTATGCTAATATCTCTAGGATATTTTTACGAGCACGAACAGAGAGATAGACAAGTGTGCAGCAACGACGATGATTCAGAGTTACTCACGGCTAGTTTTATCCAGTTATTTCTTGATACAGTTCCTGTTGGGTCATTTGGTTAATGTATATTATCCATCCATATAATATTTGTAGAATCAGACCATTGAGCCACACAGTACAGACCGACGGATGATGCGCATATTAATTTATTCATGGTTGCATTTTTCTCATTATTTACCGGTTGATCGTTCGGTTGGTTGATCTATGCATATTGCAGGTCATTACACATAACAAGCGAAGACCGTATACACGGTACAGTATTCTATAAGCCTTATGGGAGAGTGAATGATCTTCTCTTCGATATTGCCTTTGTGGCACAGCGATTGATCAGTTGGTTTATTCATGTGAGATGTACATGTGTTATTACCTTACTACATGTAACAAGCTAAGCCTTGGAAAGTTCATGTAGTTCTTTAGGCTTCAAGAAAAGCATGATTCTTCTCCTACTTCAAGTTAGTCTTGATGAAATGGTTATATTCAAATGTTTCAACAAACATCAAAGTGTGTTTGTATTTTTATGTTTTTCGCGTCACGCACGCTCCGAACAAAACAGAAACTAGAAAATTAGGCCAGGTTGTTTCTTGTAGCCATCTCGTCATGCTCTGTTGAAAAACGATAGGCAAAAATTAGACCAGGTTGTTACTTAATAATTTATTGTGGCCATCTCGTCATGCTCTGTTGAAAAGCGATCTAGGAAAATTAGACCAGATTGTTACTTGTGGCCATCTCGTCATGCTCTGTTGAAAAGCGATCTACGAAAATTAGACCAGGTTGTTACTTGTGGCCATCTCGTCATGCTCGGTTGAAAAGTGGTAGGCGAAAATTAGATCAGGCTGCTAATGCAAGCAAAGTGAAGAACCTTCAGAATAGGTTTTTTCTTGGTTCCAAAGTTAAAATTCAGGCGACGAACGTGACTGAAGTATGTCTCAACACTCTAAGAAATGTTTTGTTGCTCAGAAAAACTACAACCTTGCACGTTAACAAACCCTTAAATGCACACTTTTAATCTGTATGATAAACAAATATTTATGGCGTTATTTGTTATTAACATCGGTAAATTAAAGCATTAATGAAGGAAAAATCCGTTTATTGAAAAAATTGATGGTTGAATCACCTTTTCACCTTTCACCTTTATTGTTCTCACATTTAAAATCTTATACAAAAAGAATCTAATATAAAGAAATCAGTCCTTATACAGTACAAAAAAAGAAAATGAGAACGTGTCCATCTTAAAGTGAAAAACCACTTATGAGACACCTGCCTA
>LQNS02276924.1:29315347-29358962 GCA_001587735.2 Parhyale hawaiensis | reverse complement strand
GAGGCCAAGGGTGACAATAATTATGTTCCAAGTTACGCAGCAAATCTACATACCTATGACCTGCGAGGCCAAGGGTGACAATAATTATGTTCCAAGTTACGCAGCAAATCTACATACCTATGACCTGCGAGGCGTAGCAGCTTGAGTTTCAAGTGGACTTTCCTGTTCCTCACGAGACCGTATCAAGGATATCCTAATTTTCCGATATTTTATCTTTGAAGCCATAAGGGTTGTACTAAGAAACAAAGGAATGAATACATGAAGGAATGTTGGGAGTAAGAAACAGAATTAATTATAATCTTTAATTTAATTCTCCTTGTCCCTCCATTACTTAATTAGATAGCTAGGTAGTAAGTTTGTTAGTAAGTTAGTTAGTTAATTAGTTAGTTACTTAGTACGACCGGGATACTTTCATCAGTAATAAATAGAGGAAAATTTGGGTTGTCCTTAGGTATCCGGGATACGACCTGGCAAAAATCAAGAGGATAATGATTCAAGTTCTAATCTTAGCTGCTACTGCTGACAGGCCTTAGGTAGAAGATTCACTGCCAGACTTTTGAATATTCTTCAACCTTCTTGTTCATGATACGGGTTCGAGTGCATCATAATTATGGAGGAACAATTATTACCTCCGCCAAGAAAGTAATGTTTTCGTCAGATTTCTCTGTCTGTCTATTAGATAACTGAAAAAGTTATGAACGGATTTTGGCGAAATTTACAGGGATTGTTAGGTATGTTACGAGAAACAGACGATTAACTTTTGGTGAAGATCCGTCCATCCGTTTGTTTGTTTGTTTGACTACCTCATTTTTCTCAATGCCATAATTCAAAAAGTTATGAACTGATTTTGATGAAATTTAGGCATGAGTTGTTAGGTATATTACGAAGTAAATGACCAAATTATTGGAGTGATCTGCTTGTTCGTTCGTGAGTCACTGCTTGTAGGTTTATGTTTGTTACCACAATTACTCAAAAAATTATTATTGGATTTTTTTAAGTTTGTAGGAGTTGTTATTAATGTTAAAAGACATGAATGATTAAATTATGGTGCTTGGTTTGTTTGTATGTTTGACTCACGTTTGTCACAATGTTTGTTAGTAGCATAAATCAAAAAGTTACCAACGGATCTTCACGAAAATTGCTTAAGCTGTTAATACTATCAAAGGGCACAAATGATTAGATTTTGGAGTTGATACAAAGAAAATTATGGTTTTAAAGTCAAATTGAATTTTTCATTGCCGTTGCCTCGCTTGGCGGAGGTATGCGCTCTCAGAGTGCCCTACTTTTGATCTGTAGAGCTCCCACATCTTCCTTCAGTATTTGATGGGAGAAATTCAGAATGATACGGGTTTGAGATAATACTGAAGAACATTGCTTTTGGTCTGTGCAAGTTGCACAGGATCCAGTTATTAAGAAGAGAATGGTTCCCGTCCTCATTAATAGCATGCCCGGTCTAGAATACGTTTGGGGGAGGCAGACGGTAATCTAGGGTACGACTCGTCACGCTTCAAGAGCACGCAAATCTGCTAAAATGACACAATCCCCGTCGACGATGGCCATGCGATCTACGTTTTTTAGAATCTTTATTTATTTATTTACAGTCGTAAGCCACCTCTCAGTGATATGCAATCCGCTGATCCATTGCAACTTGTAAATGCTTAGCTTATCGATAAATTATACTTCTATTGGCAGTTATATAGGTTGCGTTTTAGATCGTCTCGATAATAGTACAGAGTAACGATAGATGTAAATTTTTGCTAAATTGTTTTTCACATTACTACTCCGGATGCTGATAATGGCCTTGGAGGCTGAAACGTTCAAATTTTATAGATATGAATTTTAGTTTTGTTTTAAATATTAATCATGCTTTCTCTGCGAGGTTTTACCCTTGTCATTCTCTTCTGAATAAGAAACTTTCAAGAAAATAATCTTAATTTGTGTACTTAGGTTCTAGTTAGTCTTGATTACTGAATTTAAAAACTACGTACGTTTGGCATCAGCAGTAACCATTATTATAATTCTCCTAGAGTGCCCGTGCTGTCAAAATGACAGCGAAGGTCTTCAGACGACCCGTCTTCATTTAAAATGCCTTTGTCGCTAATATGCTTCTGAAACGTACGCTACAACAGCGACTCAACTAGTAATAGGAGATAAATGTTCTCTCTTTCAATTCATGTAAGAATCATAATCGTCTCCTGCCATACGTCACATGCGAAAAAAATCTTACATTAGCAAGCAGCAAAGCGTCAATGAATTTAAATAACTTACCAGTCACGTATGCATGATAGAGCCTTCACGTGTCGAAGTGAAATCTGCTCCGTCAAATGGAAGACAGCAAGCTGAGAGAAATAATGTTTGCTGCCCGTGAAAAATCATCGCTTCATCCTCTCTTCGTGAATTAGCTTTGAATTTGTACTGGTAAACTGAGAAGAAACATATGGTTCGATGCATGGAAAAATTTATAAAAATAAGACTAAATGGCCGCGCTAAGAGAAGCTGTGACATCATTGTGTTGATTCCATAAGTGTTTCAAGCAAGAAGTGCAATGAAATAAAGGAATAAGGATTCCACTTTCGCCATCTTCGGCAATCTGGTCATCGATCTCATGAAAACGCAACTTAATAACAAAATCTGCAACCTGGCCTATTTCTTCAAGAGCGTGACCCGAAGCATACAAATATATAAACACACCAAAGTGTTTATTATCATGTGTTGACTTGTCCCCCCGTTAGTTACTTGGTACGACAGGATCGCTGTCATTAGAATCAGAGAGAGGAAATGTGGGTTGGCCTTAGGTATCCTGGATACAACCTGGGCCGAGATTTCTTACCCTTCGTATGCTTGATACATGCTGATCCAAGCAAGGAGCTTCAATACAGAAGGAGGGAGCTTTGTGGCCCTGTTACAGACTTGCCAGCGAGTCAACCAGATCTCTTATGGCTGAGACGTTCATTGGTGGAAAAGACGAGGGAGCACTGAGTTTCACGGGGGAGCAGCAGACGAACCGAGTTGCTGATATGCGATTGGTGCTTAAGTGACTGGCTGCAGCCATAAGAGACCCTTTACTGACATGCGATTGGTGCATGGGACAACTGGCTGACAGCCATAAGAGACTCTTGAGCTTCAACGGGCTAGGCTACTGGCTCCCTCCTTCTCTATAGAAGCTCCTTGGATCCAAGGAGGTTCTATTAGGTAATGCGCACCCACTCTGTGTATTTACCCGAAGGGAGCGCTTAGAGTAAACTTTTCCCTTGAACTGGCTGAATGGCATATCCAATCGGAGAGCGGCATTGCCTCACGCAGCCTGTATAGATAGGAAGGAGTCCTGAGCTCAAATTTTTATAGCCATTAACCATCGACGAAATTCTGAGCGGATGGAAGTATGTAAAGGAAACTTGTATCCTGTATACCACCTTATGATGAAAGTAACAGGGTAAGCACTGGGATATAAATCTTCAGACACGAGTTTCTTAAAAAAAAATGAAGAATTGCCTGTCTGTATCTTCCTTAATTATATGTGCTCGCCACTGCCTTCCTCTTGTTGCATGAGAGCAGTTCAGCCAATTCGAGGACACCAAACGCCACCTTCGATCGCTTCACAAAGCTATGTGCTTACTCGCCCAGAGAGTGCTTGGGCTTGCTCCTCCCTAATTAGAAGCTCCTTGGGCTGATCAGAGGGTATCACATTTGAGAAACAGTGTTATTGTTCTGTAGAATTTTCACAGGATCTATCTCTGTCAGGTGCAGAAAATTAGTATGATACGGGTTTGAGATGGCCGCCCACGTGAAAATTCGTGGAATATGAGGGATAAACGTGTCGCAAGCACGGACATCGGCAGTTATCACACTATATGTAATATGGGCATAATACGGAAAGTATACAAGGCATGTAGCTACATCATTTTCAGTACAGTACATAACTATACACACCTTGCAAATTTGTCAGTTCGTTGTATTATATTTGGCGTGAGTTCACTATATGGTATTACTGTAATGAAGTACGAATGCCGTGATGCACTTACTTCATTACTGCCTGATGAAACCCAAAGCAAGTAGCTGAATGAAATAGGTGAATAACGCGAGTTCTGTGAAGGTATATTCAACAAGCATCTTCCGGTGAACAGTTGCTACCGATATGGCGTATAATGAAAAATAGTAAACAGAGTTTGAGCAACTACAGTATGCATTAGAAAACACTCAACACTGTAACTCATTTTGGACTTGAAACAGAAAGAAAAACAGTTGCGAGAGCTCCTCGAGTGATACTGTTAGAGGATATACGTTGGAAACTGTGGAGCCAGAGCACTACTAGGATAGGAATGGACCAAGTGGGTGGCTTGGGGGAAACACGAGCGATGCCCACTTTAAGGGCATAGTCTGGTCCCTTTAGAGAAGAAAAGTAGCAGAACTTACCAGTGTGTGAAGACCCGCCCTGCGTCTCCCAGTGGAAATGGGAACCTTAGACATTAGCCGATCGAATGTCCTCGATAACAGCTCTATTTTCTTTGCAATTGGTTTAGTAGGTGGTATCCCGATTCTTTAAAAACATCACCATCCATCAGCGAAGACTTTTTCATTACTTACAAATTGCATAGATAAAAGACATAAATTACATGGACGGCGACGCGATCGTTGGCGTATTTTGAAAGTATGATGAAGTGCTTGTCGATACATGAAGTAAAGTCACAATAGTTGGGGCATTTTGATGAATTGCTGCTCCGCTCGGCCGTCAGTCATATCGGTTAGAGTTATAGCTACTAAAGAATCTATCATTAAGGAATTTATGGTCTGTGGAAAGTATTTGGTGATATTATCTTCTTGGGCTGCCATGAATTCTAGCAGGGCAGTGTAGTGCTGATGGTAAGAAGAGTCAAAAAATCATATTCCTGCAGCCTTCAGCATTTTAGAGTAAGCTTTTACTCAACTAAAATGCTAAAGCTGGCGGTAATATGATTTTATAGCAGCTATTTAAAAATGACTTTTTCACGGCTAATAAATCTCAGCGACGACGCGCATTGTGAGCTTACTATAACGCTGTGGTGCGTTTAGTGACAATATTATCAGAATAGGCTTGTAGCTACGAGGCTTTTGTTTCGATATGCCTTTACACTGACATCTCACCTGCCCTTTTATTGATATACCTTTACACCGACATCTCACCTGCAATTTTATTGATATACCTTTGCACCGACATCTCACCTGCCCTTTTATTGATATACCTTTGCACCGACATCTCACCTGCCCTTTTATTGCTCAACACATCGACATTGACCATGATTGACGGCTGCGATGGTACGACCGTCATTGATCTGCTCGGTAACTCTGACTGCGGCACTCGTTATTTTCTAGAGTGCAGAGGAAGCCTTGACACTCGTATGAAAAATGATTCGTAGAATCAATTGAACGACTAACGACTCTGATAAATCGTTGCTCGAACTACTTCGATCGTACATGTAAAAACCGGTAATAAAATGACTTAGCTACTTGTATAAATCTGAACTGGAACGGACTCGTATTTAAAAAATAAATAATGCTCGTAGGACTTACTGCACGAAAGAGCTGTTACGTGCATTCAATACTTGGAAATTACTTGTGGACTGATCTGCAACTTGAAGAACATCGTTGCTCGCACGCTCTACTCCACTGCAGTAATGGCTAGTCAAATGTCTGGCTTTTCAAAGAATCTCGTCATCTGAACAACCTATTACTCAAAAATTATCACTGCTAGAGGGCCCTATTACTCGAAAAGATCTTCGTTTAATAATATGCCGTTAAAAAAAGATACTTCCCGAACATAGAAACTATTCGATAAAATTGTGACTCGAACGACCTGCTACTCCTTGCAAGAAGTTTTATTTGCTATTCGAAACAACCGGTTTTTAAGTATTATTATTACTTCGAAAGTAATTGCTACTCAAAAAACATAGTGCAAAATAGTTATTTGTCAAATTCAGTGACTCTTGTACCAAGAGCATCGAAAGCTCACATATTCTTTTCAAGCTTTTGCCTTGCCTTACTCATACCACTTATTTCGGTTGTTGGTCGATTCTTAGTCTTTTCCTAAGTTGAACTGTTTCCGAGGTTTAGATGAAAACTAACAACGAACTGACCGAAAAGTCAACTCGCAGAGTCGTTGCAGCCTAGATTTCGACACAGCCGCCCGGATGCGGAATGCTGACACACATACACAACACTGATGCCAAGCCAGCATCGCTTTCGCTGGGTCACAACGGACAGTAAAGTGGATTAGAAAAAAGTAATAGGTGTCAAGCGATTGAAATCAGCCAATGGCCGGACTGAGTTGGCAAAATTGTGGAGTGTCGGACTGGTTTCGAATTAGGAAACCAGCTGCTTGCCTCTCCCAGAAATGAGAAAGGTTGGGGTACATTTCGATGACGTTACAGTTCTTAGCGATCTGTGCTCGACTGCAGCCGTACACTCCTCTTTGGCAAGTTGGCCAATATCCGCAGCACGAAATAATTTGGAGAAAAGCAATAAATAGCGTATCGTTGCTAGTATAGAAAAGACAGCGGTCAGCTGATGTGCAGTGAGGTGAAAAAAAAAATGTTTGCATTAAAGCTTGGCACATGCAAATGCGTGTCGGCTTCCCAGTGGGGGGGGGGGTGCCGTCAAACATACTTTACCTTTACTATTTATCGCTGTATTGAAGAGTCAAACTTCATAAAGCTGCGCGCTATTAACCTTTCACCGGGCAATTGACCACATGTGGTAACTCCAACAATGCCAATGACTTTTTCCGAGCGAGTGACCATGTAGGTGATGCGAGTTTTAATGTTGCATTTTTTACACTTAATGAACGTATACCTATATAATTATTGCTTAAATTTTATGTCGAATAATAGAATATAAGAGGCAACATTTCTCTTAATGGTAAAGCGCTTTTTGCTGCGTTTCAAGTTACGTGGTTCTGACGTATCGCATAACTCGAGGATTACATTTAAAAGCGTTTTTTAATCACCCAGCAAAGGGTTAGTTGCCTCCGCCAGGGAGGGAATGTTTTTGTCGAAGTTTGTCTACAGTATTTGTCTCTTAGTCTGTCACCCAGATTACTCAAAAAGCTATGGAAGGATCTTGATGAAATTTACAGGGATTGTTATGTGTGTTTGGAGGAATAGTTGATTATTTATAACCTATCCTGAAGATCCGGTCGGCCTTTTGTTTATTTATTTGTTTGTCTTTTTTTGCTTTGTAACAGACCTCATAGAATTATGAATTAATATTTATGAAGTTTGCAGGAATTTTTGGAAAAGTTAAGAAAGACATTTAACCACAGTTTTCGAGATGATCTATCAGTACGTTTATCTGTTTAGCTCTGTGTACATATCTTTTATGTTTGGCAGTAAAGGAACCCCCCAAAAATCTGAAACAATCTTCATGAACTTTGCATAAGTTGTTAGAAATGTTGAAAGGCCCAAATGACCAAATTTTGGTGATGATCGGTTTGTCCCGCTCTCTCTCTCTCTCTATATATATGAATTTAGTGTTTGTTAATCATAACTTAAAACATCATAGATGTATCTTCAAAAAAATTACAAGAACTGCTAGAAATGTCAGGCAGCACAAATGACTAAATTCTTGTGATGATAAAGAAAAGAAATCCTACTTTCAGGACCAATATATAAATATATATATATATGCAGCCTATTAAATGGCCAGGAATATACATATACGGCCTGTTAAGTGACCGGTGCTTCGATAGAGGTACCAAAATTCTGGTACGTCTATCGAACCTTTAAGTTCAGATAGTGAAAAAAGTATTACAAACACCGTAGATTTATGTATATTTTGTCTCATTTGAAGGAAAATAAATCTACATTGCAACGCACGCCCACTTCTCGACAGATAAACAGATAAACGACATTTTTTTTTTTTTTTTTGTGCTGCCACCATCCGCCCTAATACCAGTGTGTGCTGTCACGATCCACCCCGACCTTATCCACCCTAGTACCAGCCTCCTTACAATGAGCTCTTACCCCGCCAACCTTGTAGGTTAGGTAGACAAGGACTGGTTCCGCTAGTGAAATATGAAGTTTGTTCAAAAAATTCAAATTGGCTTTGAAGCCATAATTTTCTTTGTATAAACTCCAAAATCTCATCATTTGTAACTTTTAATAGTAATAACAGCTTGTGTAATTTTCTTGAAGATCCCTATTAACTTTTGAGTTATACTGCTAGCAAGCGTTACGACAAACATGAGTCAAACATACAAGCGAACTAACCGATCTGCGCCAAAATTTAATCATTCATGTCTTTTAACATTATTAACTACCCATATGAATTTCATAAAGATTCATCCATTATATTTTTGAGCTATTGTTCTAACAAGCATAAAATTAAAAAGAGTCACAAACGAACGAATAAACGGATCATTACCAAAATTTGGTCATTTACTCTTTGATACATACCTAACAATTCATGTTAATTTCATAAAAATCCATCCGTAACTTTTTGAGTTATGGCATTGAGAAAAATGAGGTAGAAAAACAAACAAACAAACAAACGGATGGACATATCTTCACCAAAAGTTAATCATCTATTTCTCCAAACATACCTAACAATCCATGTAAATTTCGTCCAAATCGGTTCATAACTTTTTGAGTTATCTTGGTAACAGACAGACAAAGAGACAGACAGACATAGAGACACACAAACACGACGAAAACATAACCTCCTTGGCGGAGGTCATTACCAAACTGGAGCTTAAGAACGGAGTAAACTCCATAAGGTCATCAAACCCCACACGACCAGCAAAGCGAAGAAAAGAATGAGAAAATAAAAAATCCCAGAATCACTCTGTTTACAAATTGCTTAAAGCTGCCAATGCCCGCACCAACAAAGGCAGAGCCATCAAGATTATGCCAAACATCACATATGATGAAACATACTACGAATGAGAATACGTAAACGCTCCCACTCTTAGGCAGCTGGCGTAAACGCTCCCACTCTCATGCAGCTGGCGTAAGCGCTTCCGCTCTTGGGTAGCGGACGTAAACGCTTCCGCTCTTGGGCAGCAGACGTAAACGCTTCCGCTCTTGGGCAGCAGACGTAAACGCTCCCACTCTTATGCAGCTGGCGTAAACGCTTCCGCTCTTGGGCAGCGGACGTAAACGCTTCCGCTCTTGGGCAGCGGACGTAAACGCTTCCGCTCTTGGGCAGCAGACGTAAACGCTCCCACTCTTAGGCAGCTGGCGTAAACGCTCCCACTCTTATGCAGCTGGCGTAAACGCTCCCACTCTTATGCAGCTGACGTAAACGCTCCCGCTCTTGGGCAGCGGACGTAAACGCTTCCGCTCTTGGGCAGCAGACGTAATCGCTCCCACTCTCTTAAATTCGCTTTTCCAGAATTTTGAAGTTATACAGAGATAACTAAATGAATTTCACATAAAATACTCTTTATTAAATGTACCGTGCGTCAGAGCATGATAATTATGAAAACTGCTCATTCCTTTCTACTGCGAAATAGATATCTCCGCATTTTTAATCCAACATTTATGTATATCTTAGCATAACCGTCCAAACTACTGAGAATTTTTTATGTAAGAAATGCATTAATCCTGGCAATGCTATCAAACTGTTCTGCTAATCGATGTGTCGATATCGAAATTGTGACTAGGTTTTTTATTATTTTTGTTTTTCAGGACTACGTTAATCGGGACATTCCATTGCTTAAAAATGGAAAATAGGGGCAAAGAGGAGAATATTATGATGGTAGTTTAATGTAATATGAGATTTTTGTGTAGTGTTCTCAAGGAAAACTGAACAAAAATGTAAGCCCAGAAACGTTGTTTTCGTAAGATGTTGCCGAACAAAGAATTTTGACGAACAGATATGCTTAAGCCAAAAAAGTACAAATGATATGCATGACATAATTTTTTGTCTCAGTAAAAATTATTTTAATAATGTCCTCGCTGATATCTATTACTATGTTCGTAAGTGGTGTAATGAAGCATTTATTTTATCTAGGATAAATTTCGATGGCTCCTATAAATTCATCGTGAAATCGGCACTAATAAAATCATTTCACGAGGTTTGTTCAAGGTCATAAATTAATCGGCGAATGCGCATTAATTAAAGACATTAAAATTTGATTCACAGTCATAAATCAATTGCCGTTTGCGCGCTAATCACAGATATCAAAAGTTGTATTTACAGTCACAAATTAAATCAGGCGATGAATACACATTAATCAGAGATATTAAAAAGTTCTGTTCACAATAACAAATCGCTCGTGAAATACGCGTTAACCAAAGCCACCAAATACTGCAGGGCTAATCACACAGGTAGGTTCAGTAGGTAGTCCACACAAAAAGCAACCTCGATCGATTCTTCTCCGCACTTAGCGAGGCTGCCGTACTTGACAGAATGGTTGCCCTACCAATTTGGATATGCTAAGGAACAGAGACGACTTATCGAACGTAGCATTTAGCGTAAGTAAAATTATCGATGCACTAATACTCCGCAATTTTTTACTTTAGTGCTCAGAAAATATTTGGTTTCTCGTCGGAGCAGCGTCATTCAAAGCGCTGATAAGAGTCGGCAATCGGTGATACAAGGCTCTAATTACTTATGGCCTGCAATTACAAAGCTTGAAGGTTGAGCATTTAAAAATTAGTCGCTTTGTTAATGGCCGGCAGGGTTGAACACTACGGTTTCAAATGCCACTAAAATCAAGGAATATTTGTGGCTAAGAAACTGGTGTCAATCTATAGAAAAACTAATGTTTGGTTCACAATTCCTCTGCCAGGTTACGAAACGTTCATGTTCTGGGAGTTACAGCGCTTTTAGTGAAATAGTGGCACTTTTATACTCGATTATCTGAAAGGTAAACGTTATTACTTTACGTTCAGCTTACGAAACATTATGTTCTGTAAGTATAAAGTAGTGGTAATGCATACTTTTATTTGAAAGACAAGAGTTAGTATGTATATTACGTTCATGTACTCGGATATGAGGCGATAATGTATGTATATTTCTCTGCGACTGTTGCATCGGACTGATGCAAGGGATTTTGATAAGCTGCCTAGATAAGCATAAATACCCGACATTATTATCTTACCCAATTCAGAATCGAAAATAACCTTAGCGCACGTTGCTATGATCTGTAACCTAACACCAAGGTATACTGTACACTTGTGTACAGGGCTGCGTGGCCCACAGAGACCATACATACAAATCTTCGAAACAGTTCTGATCCATAAATTCAATCCTAACGTCAATAACGTGCTGGATTTTGCAACACTCGGTTTATTTTCACTGAACTTACCGAAACGGCCTGGTGCAAAAAGTGTCACAATGTACATTGTTCGGTTCTCCTCCCGATGAAGGATATTATTACGTTCTGAAGGGCAGATGCAGGGACGCTGACACCCATAGTGACGTAATACGTTCTCTCTTCCATCACCGTCGACATTCCTAGTATTGGTACCAATATCGAGTTGGAGATATCTATAATATTGCTATCTTTCCTTCTATTGCAGCAATTAGACATACCATGCAGGTAAGCGCGATTAAAAGGGCTGGACAGGCAATCATAAGGCAAGTGATTCACTACCGCTGTTACGGGATCGAAAATTTGGCATTTTAGAAAAAACTGTTTCTCAGGTAAGAAATTTGGTATCGCGGAACCGCAGAATTATAGACAAAAGTTTCACTATTGCGAGCTCGGAATCAATGTAATTAAAAAAGAAACGTGCAAATGATTTTTGTTAGTCTTCGACGCCGCGGTGGCGAAAACATTTGGAACGTTGAGCTCTACCAAGTTATTGAAGGTTTTGCTTTGTTGCTTACTGTTCCTTTTATTAATGTGCTCATTTTTATCATTTCGACTGAGTACGCTGCTTGGGGGTGGGGAGGAAGGGGATTAAAGCGTTGTATTGTAAGGCGTTTAAGCCATGGACGTCAAGCACTTTTTAGTAACCTTACCAAGCAATGAACAACAAATAAATGTCATAGTTACTATGGGCCGGTCTATGCGTTAATTTTTTGAACGCGTTCACTCATCCAAACGTCCGAATGCATTACGGCAGTGCCGAAGAATTAGCAGAAAAGTGCCCTGTTTTTTGAGTTTTGTTTCACTGCAAATTGGGTCATTATATCCCTAACTTGTCTAGTGACACTTGTCGAGGAATTTGACTTGACGGCTATAATTCTTAAAACTTTGATGGCGTACAAAAACTTGTGTATACAACAATGGTACAATACATTAGAACAATTGGAAGAATGAACACGTTCAAAAGGCTAACATGTAAAAAGGCATTCCAGGGGCCGACATGCACAAACGCCTTGTAAAGTTACAGTAACGTAAACTGTACAGTTCCTGGAAAAAGTATCGATATCGCGGCTCAGTTTTGTCACTTTCTTATACTGATCTTTACACTCAAAGTTACGATCAAAATGGCTTGAGCTCCCAACTGATGCATACCTAAATATTACCAGTTGACAGATTCAGGTGTTAAATCGAAGAGTTAGAATGTAAAACTTCAGCAGTTTCATGATTGCACTCGTGCCTGCAGCCGTATATACGGTATACGACTACGATGCTTGTAACTTAACAAGGCGTTTGAGCCTCCGGCCTCAGGTCCAGGAATTAGATTAGATTAGATTAGATAGGCGGCAATTACCATCACAGTCATAACCCTCAGAGTAAGTACCTATAGGGTACCTACAGTATATTTACTTAAGATAATATGCAAGAAGTTGTAACTTAAAACGGCACTTGTTACTCCCGAATCCGTATCATGCATACAATAAGTAATGCCCCTGCTTTATAGAGAAAACGTACCACGCAGGCGTAATTACCTGCTAACGAACAGCGGGACACACACAGTTATGTTATGAAATAAATATATACGACAAAAATTATTGTAAAACTTTGTAATGAAATATCTTTTGTCTTGCTTTCGGTACGTTTCGAAACAAGTCGTTATCCCAGTTCACTTACTATAGTAGTTATGTCAGACAATAAAACCTGCACTTGCAGAACTGTGACGTCACAGAAAAGTGTATCAGCCAATAGCGTCACTCCTTCTGCAGCCGAGCATCCTGGGTAATCCCAAGACCGAGGCATTTTAGGTAATTTCCACAATGGCATCGTATGTTCGAGAGGTGAAGTGCGTGTCGTGATTCTTTATTGTTACGTAAACGTTTCTAAAATTGTTGAATTGCAGTTTACTGTGCTTTTCATGTATGTATAATACTCTACTTTATAACCAGTTGTAATGCAAAGTATTCTTAGTGAATGAAAATTGTCTAATTTTGTCTTTTTAAACCTATGCGAATCATTCTGTTTCGCACAAAGCATTCGCTTCAACTTAAGTAAACATTTTCGGATGATTTCCTCAGTTCTTTTTATGGCGCTGGAAATCAAGGTTCAATACAATACATATGTAAATATCTGTGGTCTATTATTTTCCTTTACTTATGTAAATTAGGTGTATGGGTAGTTCCAATTTGAGGTAATAACTGATAAACAATTGGCGGAAGAGAGTTTCTGGTATACTGTAGTACAACGAGCAGGCGCTGGCGGCCTTCTTTGTTTACATCAGAAGAGTGACACTGTGGTCGCTCTTGGCTGACATTGACGTTCAGTCAGGCGGTCGCTGATTGGCTGAAATTGGCCCCAGGGTGTTCGCTTAGAGCTGGCATAACTGTCAATAGTAGTAAATGAATTATGGTCGTTATCGAGTTGATTTCATTTTGTTTTCTTTTTGAGAGAGAGAGGTTGCTTATTTAAATGTAAAACAGGTTTATAATTCGCGAGTTTGATGAAAACGTAGAAATGTTGCGTGCCCCTACTATTAAATGCATTCGCTCTCAACTTTTGTCTATATTAGGTAGAATAAACCTGTTGTTATGATCCATATGTGGTAAGAACAAACAAACAAACAAATATCATTCATTATCTCGTATACAGGGTACAATGGATACACCTATCGAGGTTTTCTTTTTGCCTTAATTTTAGAATTTTGAAGATCCAGTAGTGTGAAGAGCAGGAGAAGCAGTCCTTGATGAAAGTCAATTTAGGACCCCTCATCGTGTACAGTCGGAAGCCACATCAGAATGAAATATTGGCAGCAACGAAGAATTAAAAATACATGATCTCTATTAAAAATTAATTTTCATTTCCTAAATAGAAAATTGGCAGAAAAAACTTAAGCGAAGTGGACAGTGGAAGACCGTAGCTATGACTCAATTGATAAAAAAAATGCGCAAAAAAAATCGAAACCAACTAAAGTATCACAAAAGCTATAGAAACAAATTAATTTTAAGAAAGGCAATCTGAACAGTGAAGTACGGTAGAGTTGGAAATAAGTAACTAATTTTGGAGAGCTCTATGTATTCGTAGGTTAAAGAATGCATGACGTCACAGTGTATTATTATTAAATCTAGTGGACCCGTGCGTGAAAAAAGAAATCACGCAATAATTGATATGTTTGCTCTCTTCCCTAACTTGCCATTTCCACATTCCCCCCCCCCCCCACGCTTATTAGCAACTCTTTTTCCCTTCTTCAGTCCTTCTGCTTCAAATCTTTCTTGTCCCTGTGTCGCATAGGCGCTTCATCTATCTCCTGTGAATCTGAGTGTCCGGGATACAGTGCGTGTTTTATTCGGCAGGCAAGGTTAAATTTTCAATAGGAGGCTGCTTTTCTGTCTTTTTTAGTCGTAGGAGCGTGATTGTGAGCGTCCAATCTACTCTAGATTGCATAAAACGCTATCAATACAGGTGAACTCGCCAATTCACGACATTTCATTTCACGCGTTTTCTACTACACGTGAATTAATTTATCTAATTTATCTAATTCTCAGATGTACTCGCCAATGTTTAGCTTACTAGATTGGACTTCTCTGGAACTTCAGACAGAGACTATGGCTTCTTCATCTTGCCACGTATACATACCACTGTAAGCAGTCGCCTGATTGCACTTGAGACTGCTGAAAAACTAAAATGCAGTTGTTCTTAATCTCAGACTACATGGCATTGCTATTGTAAGGATAATAAAACACTGTAATGTCAATCTGAGATAATTAGGTATTTAATGACGCTAAAAAACATCGCCAAGATAAAGTTCCTTTCATACAGTGACGACCAAAGACATTTAAAAATAAAATGAATGAAAGAAACATAAAAAAATATATAGAAGGCGTAAAATTCCAAGCTAAGCTATACCTGCACATGGGATGTTCTAGCAATTATGGCAATTAATCCACACATTTAGGAAACCTTGATTAATTTTTATACATAAGATCAACAGGCATAATAGAGACCCTTAGCACGGAATAACACTAGAAGCACATCAAGGGTGCCGTCGACAAGCACAATAAATTCGAGTTTAACTCAACTCTCTACTGTCAAATTTCGTGGAACTTCAAAAAAGTATTGGTTCCACCACTTCAAATTGCATTGTACCAGTAAGAAACAACGTAGTACAGTGGCGGCACGTGGGAACTAAAGTGAGGTTGCAGCACAGTATCATACCAATATATTTGTTATTTGTGCACAAACTGGAGGACCGCTTCTGGCATTTCATCATTGTAGTGTCATAAGTTATCCTCATCTCGGTGGCGAAGTGACTGCGTCTCTGCAGCGTACCCTGGGAGGCCCGAGTTATAGTCTCGGACGAAGCGCATCGGATTTACACTGCAAGGAGCACTTCGCCAGCGAGAGGCGAAGGGAAGTATGACGAGGGATTCTAAAATTTACTCTCAACACTGACTGCTTCTCCTGCTCTTCTCACTACCAGATCTTCAAAACTCTCGAATTAAGGCAAAAGAAAAACTCGTTAGGTGTATCCACTGTGCGCGAGATAATAAATTATTATTGATATGACAGAATAATTACAATGCAACTGTGCACTTTAGCTGTCACGTGCCTCCATCGAACTTGACTAAGCTCGAGGCGGCCGAAAACTCAATTTCGCTGAGAAAGTAGGAGGTTTCAGAAGCCTTACGGGTCGTCGATTAAGGGTTAATGCCGAAAACTCTATTCGCACGGCCGATACCGACACATTTCTCTGAAGTCCTGGTTAAGTCAAGCCTGCTGGTCTAAGCTTAACATGACTTTATCGTGCCAGGCGATGACGCCTTAAATTTGTTAAATTTAGATATGAATACAACATTAAATGCAGCAATAGGAGAAAATTTTAAATGGTCAGTGCAAGTTACAGTAACTTTTCATAATTAACGCATTATCGGGAAGCTGTAGAACGTTATCGCAAGAAAATCATTTTGAAAGTGACTACAACTGGTCATTTGGCAGATGCAGTGAACCCTTCGCTGCTTCCTCCAGCTGAAATTTATCCATGTGTATTAGAGTAGTTTTGAAGTCTGCATTGGTTTGATACGAGTGCATGTCTGATTTTTTTTTACTCCTCTCTACCTGCCGTAATATTGATCCTTCTTCTTCTTCAGTTTTTTAATGCAGAACGTTAAAGGCTCCAAATCTATACTAATATAGAACCTTCAGAGGTTTTATTATCCCTAACACAACTTTTACCAACCAAGGAACAAACAGCGTAAATTAACTTTGGGGTGGCCACAAAGTTTGTTAGGGATGGAACCTTTAATTTTAGGAAATTAGATTGCCTCAGTTCGGCCCACGCAGTGGTGGATCCAGCGGAGGGAAGGGGTCATTAAGGGCAAATTCCCCCCTCAAGGTAAATAGGGGATGTCCTTCCACATGAAGGAAAAACTAGCATATGTACAATATCCGCATCCTAAATTTCTGAGGGTAAAGGGGTCCTTTACCCCTAATGCACTCTCCATATATCCGCCACTGTCCCCGTGTTATTTTGTGATCAAAAATGGGGAGGATTTCATCCATGGAAGATATCTCTAATGCTGGCTATCAAGTCACAAAGACGTATTGAACAATATAACTTACGATATTACCTCATTGTACAAGATGAGGTTAATATGAACGTATTTATTTAGGTACCAACATACAGTATATTTAAAAAGATTTACATTGGATATAAACCACTGCATTTTCAGTTACGCTGCTGCGCATGAAAATGAAGACAAATTTTCATATTCGGTGTGAGTAGAACCTGTGAAATATAAACAGATTAGGCTGTAGGGATCAAAAACATTATTAATATGGGAATAAGCGTTGATGTCGCTCAACTACAGATGTAGGTTTCCACTACACCTTGTACTGCATCTTCACGGACTGAAAATTAATCAAACAAACAATTGAGGAAGAACGATATATATGTTGCAGATTTTATTATATCGAAAAGCAATCCACTGAGAAGTTATCAGATCTTTCGAACAAATGTATAGTATATATGTTGTGCGCGTTTGGTGGATTTGCGCGATCGATCGANAAACAATTGAGGAAGAACGATATATATGTTGCAGATTTTATTATATCGAAAAGCAATCCACTGAGAAGTTATCAGATCTTTCGAACAAATGTATAGTATATATGTTGTGCGCGTTTGGTGGATTTGCGCGATCGATCGATCGCGCAAATCCACCGAACGCGCACATCATATGTACACATGAACATTAACGGAAATATGTAGCAATAATCCTAATGCAGAGATGAAACTAAACAATTTGCCACATAACCCTATATGGAATCGCTGAGCANTCGATCGATCGCGCAAATCCACCGAACGCGCACATCATATGTACACATGAACATTAACGGAAATATGTAGCAATAATCCTAATGCAGAGATGAAACTAAACAATTTGCCACATAACCCTATATGGAATCGCTGAGCAAATTCATGCTGTAAAAAGTTATATTGAACAACTTGCTACACTATACGGAATCGTCGGAGCGAATTAGTGTTGCGTAAAATTAATATTCGTACAGAGCTACAGCTTAACAGCTGCACTTACGTACGGCTAACTTTAAACTTTTGCTGAACGATTTCGAGCAGCGCTGCCGTATAGGTTTAACAATAGTACTTCACAATATTCCCGTCTAAAAATTAGGTACGTACTTCCTGCTGACTTGGAATTTTCATTTTTCCGGTCACCTTGAAACTATCAGAAGTTTTGATCGCCTTTCACTGTTACCGCCCCTACGAGTTATGCCTAACAGAGGAAGAAGAAGATGTTTACAGCAATATCTAAGTGTTTTCGTGGAAGCACACAGCCCGCAGTATAGCCCAGTATCACACGGTAACACTTCGAGCAGACACCGCACCCGCGGCGCGAACACACTCCATTGGCTCTCCAATATAGCATCAATTTCGTTTCGCTTCTTCTCTATGAGTATATTCAGAGTTCTGCCAAAGTCCTGTCACACTTCATTTTATATGTATGAGTGTGTGATCAAACTTAAAAAGCAAAGCTCATTTTTCCGTGACGCTAACTGAAAAGTTATTCTTTTCAAGAAACTATTACTTGCAGTAAATAGCGATAAATTTCGCGTGTATGCCGCAATGGAAGCAAAAAGAAGTAAGATATCTGCTCTCCGTTCCATGGGGCGCGGTAAGTCGGACATCGAGAGCCTTATTCGATGCCCAAACATAGCGGAGGTGGGTTGCCTAGTTGTAGACACGGAGCGAACTTAAACGAGGTCGATCCTTGACGTCGTTACGTTCCTCTGGCAATCTAACACTCTGTGGATGGTCATCTGTCTGACCTTCAGCCGCATGATGCTAGGCTCGTTGTGGCCTGGCATGGAGGACAGGAGATGTCTCAATTCTTTTTGCTTCCATTGAGGCACACATGCCCTTCAGCATTACCTAGTGCTGGTGACAATTGTAATAGCTACCTAAAAAGTATAAATGCTCAGATTGCGTCTTTGAGAATTACAGTTACTGATTAAAACTGATCATAAACGTATCAAATGAAGTTTACTTGTACTTTTGCAAAATCCGGTGAAAATACGACGGTGGAAGAAGGCATAGTTTTCTTTAAGCTTCCAGATCAAGATGATCATAATCTCCACATTATTACTTGTGCTGTTTTGTGTATCAGGTTATTCATTTATGTAGGTGTATTCAACAGCGAAAATCTGCAGAGTCTTCAAGGAAAGCCACAACCTGCAGCATAGAAGACCACCACTCACAGTACACTGAATAACAGGCACGGAGGGCTCCCGACCCATGAAGTTTTATATAATGAGGCAGCAACGGCTACGGAAAGCTGAAGCTGAAATTTCCGGCAAGGCAGACGATCTGATTGGCTGCACGAATGGCTGGGAGCCTGTGAGTGATGGGAAGGGACGGAATAAAAAATTCAGTGGCCAGTGTGGCAAAAAGTGACTGTGTTGCGTCTTACTACCCAGTCATCTTTTGTGCAGACACACACCAAGTACTGTTGCCTACGAATCCTTGTCTTTCTCTTCTCTATCACCTGCTGCATGTAATCAATCGTCTCAACTCCCCAGACAGAGTATAACAGTCAAATGATAATTTATCTATCCTCTTTCTGTCACGCTTGAAGTACAGAGCCGCGCTTGATAAAAGCAAGTTTCAAAGTATCCTGAATGCCACTTGGTACTAGGTAATTGTTGACAACCGACGAAAATGAGGTTTAATTTCGTACCTAAAAAATATTGGTCGTCTCAGAAGCTGCTTTACGGCTTTCGTTTCTGGGGTATCCCTCAATTTCGTTAAGGGCAGTACGCTCTGGCAACACTAAAACACTGCTTGCACTTGTTAAATAAATAAAGTTCAATTGGTGATGACCATCCTTTTCATGATATTTGAAACTGAAGGTAAAGTATCCGGTGCCCTGCAGAATAAACGACTGAATCTCGATCAGAGAAATGAAGAGATGTCAGTGCGATATCGGTGCCGTCATTTCTTGATAGCAGGACACTCTTATAAGAACACCATTATTCTTATAGTTACAGTGACAGTTAAAATATTGTGAGTTACTACAGCCCGCTGGTCTTTGAAGATTTGCTTCATTCTGAGCTGTCCAATCTACATCTTTGTTCTTCATAGAAATAGCATTGCTTTTGGAGCATCCGACACTGACGAAACTAAACAGTTTAGGACGATTTAGCTATGTGCTATACTATTCATTCTCCTTCATGTTCATTTCAACTTTTAAATGCAAACACAAGAAAAATAGCAGAAAAGGAAACATTTTAAGAGGAGCAAAGCATTCCACATTTTGAAAGCAGACGTATGCTCAAAGTGGTTTTCAGGGAGCGATTTTTTCATAGACTCTATGTGATAATTTTAGCATGGAAGAGCTGAAAATATAACTCATTGGAGACAAACTTATACTGGAAGAGCAGATCTTCAATACAATTATATTATTATTATTATTATTAAAATGCAGCAGACTGGTGACGTAAGAACGGAGGAAACTCCATACAGTTATCAACCTCCACGCAACCAGCCTAGCGAGAAAAACAAAAGAAAGAGAGACTTGCAGATCACAGAATCATTCTGATTGCAAATTGCTTAAAGCTGCCAATGCCCGCACCAACAAAGGCAGAGCCTCAAAGATTGTTCCAAACTTCTAGATATGATGGAACAAACGAACGAGAATACTGGCTTGAACGACATCGTACCGGTTCCCGGACAAAGTCATGAAGAGCACCAGTACGCCGAGTGTGCTGCGTCCGAGCAAATGGCTCCGGAAGAAAGACCGCCAGTGGATGACTACGGCAGTTATATATTTTAGAAAGAAATCAAACCCCACCAACTTTGCAACAGTGCGCCAAATTACAGGGCATGACACCATCCAGCATAAACTCACATCGGCGAACCACTCTGTCAAGCAAACTCAAATGACAATTGGCGGCAGAACCAAGGAGCTTCAATAGAGGAAGAGGGAGCCCTGCGGCCCAATCACAGATTCGCCATCAAGTCAACCAGATTAGGTGCGGCTGGGAGCCGCGTTCATGAATCTCATTGTTGGACTAGGGTGCAGCAAGTTTTATGGGCAAAGCAGCAGATAATTCGATGCGCTGATATGCGATTGGTGCATACAGTGTCTGGCTGTAGCCATACCCGACTCTTTACTGATATGCGATTAATGCATACGGCGACTGGCTGCAGCCATACGCGACTCTTTACTGATATGCGATTGGTGCATAAAGCGACTGGCTGCAGCCATAAGCGACTCCTGAGCTTCACGGACGAAGCTCCTGGCTCCCTCCTCTCTATTGAAACTCCTTGAACAGAAATCCAAACTAAGGAGCAGTATGTATTCTAAAAGAGGGACGACATAGAAACTAAAGCAGCGACGCATCAAGTCTACCGAACCAAACCCTTTCGAAGTACTTAGCATATACCATTATTTTCGGCAGCACAGTGGAATAATAATTACCTGGATACTCCGAAGAACCATCGCCACCTGCACCTGTACCTGAACCTGCACCAGTCGCTTCAGTTGTTGAGGAGTCTCCTGTACCACCGACTCCTCCTGCTCCCTCTGCAATGTATGACAGACATGAAGCGGTAACCGCAGCATACATGCGTGCATGCATTTAATTTATTTCCACCATCTTTTCATTGAATAACACGTGGACATTATGAGGATAGGAAAATTTACTTTCGAAAAATTTACCATCCTGATATATTTAGTGGGACGAATATAATTATAACAATGCTTCCGTACTGAATTAGTTTAATTAAACTTGTACACACGCATTGGAATGACCCACTGTTCCGCTCTGATAGCTGCACCACCATGGACATGATAGGAGCAAGTCTGACGAGATGGAAAGCGAATATGAATCCTAGACAACCAGTTGTGGCAGATTCAATTGGGAGTAGTTACTCACTTGCCCAACTGTGTAGACCTGAGGTTTGCTGATCAATGCGGGTTTTTAGATTTAAAATCACACTAGCTTTGATCCCGTGTGCACGCTCAAAATATTCCTTATCTAAAACTTAACCTATCAGCAAGCTAGTTTCAAAGTAGTGAATCAGTTGTTCGCCGATGATGACGTAAACTAGCTATCGACTTCACTTATATCATCATTGTCTCATGATGTGGATTGTGGAATGAATATTTTGCGAAGCCTTTACTTAACTGTAGAAGAAAAGTACATCTTTTGCCAGTTAAAGTTACCACTTCTATAGTAATAACTAATAAGTAAAGTAATCTCATGAATTTGTAATAAAGCGTTATATTTCTAAAACTGCGTGAACTGTAACTTAACCTACAATCCTTATTATTAACATGTATTGAATTAGGCCTAATTTACTAATTTGTAAAAATTTTAATTAATGAAAACCGTCCTATTGGCAGAAATACATGATGTGAATAGCTGTGCGGAAATATTTCACAGAATTACAATAGTAACCCACATTTCATAGTTTTCTTCAGAGCTGGTGAAAAAAAAATGGGTTTAGATGTAACTAAATTAACCAGCTTTGAAGTTACTATTATCCGAAATTAACTTGATATAATGTGCTTTAACTACGAGGTAAATGTTTTATTACTTAGTTACACAGTACATCACAATTCTACCGATATCACAAAAAAAAAAAATGAAGAAGAACTCGGTGAAGTCAGTCGCCACCAGCTGACAGCATAATGAACGTGATGCCAGACTCATTAATCGACTAAACTAACACTCGACTTGGACAGAAGTGAACGTGGTCACCTATGAATTAAATTACTCGTAATGTTAAAGTTCAGTTGAACTTGCAATCCTAGAGAACAGAGTAACGCTCGCTGCTCTCTGCCGAAGTTTTTTTTTTTTAATCAGCTGACTGGAAGAAAGCCGCAAATAGATACGTTTCATTTGCCAGCAGTTTAATTTGCTTGAAATCGAAGCTAGTTTCCGATTGATCAAAATGGAACGTGCCCAGATGATGACACCACCTTATAGTAACGCAGTATTATTCGCGACACCGCTATCGGCTGTTGTTGCTGTTATTATCCCTTTAATTAAGTAACTTCGGTGTTTGTTTGGGTTTTCATAATGACAAATATTGATGATGGAACGATGATGTAAGCTTCACTGTCAGGTGACCAGAGTAGAGAATTCTATGAAATTTACAATTGTAATTTTTGACTAAGTGGGGATAAATTCATTTATAAAGGTATGATGAACAGTATGTTGTGGCTGCTATTTTTCAAATTCAAAAATAAAATTTTGTCTTAAGCTACCCAATTAGCTAAATCAGCTTTTACCTCCTGCTGCTGTTGTAGCTCCATCTCCATTTGTTTCGCCAGCTCCAGCTCCACCAGCTGCAGTAGTACTATCACCAGCTGCGGTAGTGCCGTCCCCAGCGGCAGTGGTGCCATCACCAGCTACAGTAGTACTGTCACCAGCTGCAGTAGTACTATCATCAGCTGCAGTAGTGGTATCACCAGCTGCGGTAGTAGTTTCACCAGCTGTAGTAGTTTCAGGAGCTGTAGTAGTTTCAGGAGCTGTAGTAGTTTCAGNCAGCTACAGTAGTACTGTCACCAGCTGCAGTAGTACTATCATCAGCTGCAGTAGTGGTATCACCAGCTGCGGTAGTAGTTTCACCAGCTGTAGTAGTTTCAGGAGCTGTAGTAGTTTCAGGAGCTGTAGTAGTTTCAGCAGCTGTAGTAGTTTCAGCAGCAGTAGTAGTTTCAGGAGCAGTGGTAGTTTCAGCAGCTGTAGTAGTTTCAGCAGCTGCAGCAGTTGTAACTGGAAGTATTCAACATGAATCACAGACATGTATACGCAGCAAGACCCTGTTCATTTTCGTGCCAATTATCATAATTATAACTTCACATTTGAGCTCCCACGGACAGGTAATGCAACCCAAATGAAGCATTTGCAACACCGGGAAACCCAAAACGCTGCTAAAGGAAATCCAGTGGGAAACGGCCCAGGTGATGTCACAGTAGATCCCTTGTTAGTTTTTATCAAAATAATGTTCGTACACGCGATACGCGTTTTTTAGTAGATATCTTCTGTCACGCCAAATATCGGTGTTTCATATGAATCAAAACCGAAAGCAAATAATCCATTGATGCTTTGTAAATGATAATATCAGAGTGGATCATCCTAGGCTCAGAATAAATACAGTATACACTAGATTGAGGCTGCGTAACCGACCGCTAGTGGAGTCAACAAGCACAAGCCCGAGCAACAATAGAGCTAGGGGCCACGTGGGGACCAAGTGGAAGGCCCCAATGGCGCCCATGTGGGACGCCCATATGGGACCCAGGTACGTTTTATAAACAGTTTGTTAACTGGATCCCATGCGAGAAACCATACACCTACCCTGTCACATCCAAGATGGCTCCCAATTGGCGTAGCCCATTTGGGCTCCCAGAGGGTAGACGCAATATTTCCCTAACAGTTAACCACTTATAGCCCAGTGGGGCCAATGTGGGGACGCGCATATGGGTTCCAGGTAATTTTTTGTACAGTTTTTTGAGTGGATCCAACATGGAAAACCGAGCATGCACCTGTCCACGCACATCCCACGCTAGGCAAGATGTACCGTCGCTGATTTTTTACACTACGGTATTTTACGCAGTCCCGTGGTCTATATGGATATGTCGATTTTATTAGTCAAAATGACAAACACAATGTGTTTCCAGGGCTTCAAAACTGCCCGTTAATAATGAATAAGTGAATAAAGGGGATTAATCCTTTACTTTTATTTGTATCATTAAAACGTGGTAAAGGGAGCAGTGAATATCCCGTTCATCAAACAAGAAACGTGACTCAATACTGCACGTCACTATAAACTGAGCTTCACAGCCAACCGTCGCTTTCTGGTTTGTTGCTTTGTTTACAGGAACAGAGTTGCCACCGCTCTGGTCTAGAAGCCCCGTTGTGCTCTACGTTAAGAAGCTAACGGATTTGCACACCTTCTAACCTCTTTCGCTGGGCGCAACATATAACCTGCTCATTTCAGTCTACTATTGCACCTTATACTTAGGTATCCGTGCATCCCCAGCTGCAGAAGTTGTGTTTAAAGTAGCACTTATTGTTGGTACATCGGATACCACGTGCCATATTCTTCGAGTTCTCTAAAGAAAAATTCAAATTGGCTCTGAAACCATGATTTTTTGTGTCAAAAATCTAACCAATTGTGCCTTTTAATAGTATTAACAGCTGCTGCAATTTATTTGAAGATCCTTTCATAACTGTTTGAGCTATGCTGTTAACAAGCGTTATGACAAACTTAAGTAAAACATACAAACGAACCAACTGATCTGCAACAAAATTTAACCATTTTTGCTTTTTAACATTATTAACATCTGTAAATTTCATAAAGATCCATTCAAAACTTTTTGAGTTATTGCGTAACAAACACTATGACTAACACAACTCAAACATGGAAACGAATAAGCCAATCTTCACCAACATTTAATCATTTTTACTCTTTAACATTATAAACAGCTCCTGTAGCTTTCATAAAGATCAATTCAAACGTTTTTGAGTTATTGCGATAACAAACATAAAAGCAAACACAGCAACAAACATACGAACGAATTAACAGATCATCACAAAAATTTGGTCATTTACTCTTCATGATATACTTAACAGCTCATGTGAATTTCATAATAATCCGTCCATAACTTTTTGAGCTATGGCATTGAGAAAAATGAGGCAGACAAACAAACAAACAAACGGATTGATGGATAACCGCCAAAAGTTAATCATCTGTTTCTCCTAACATTCCTAACAACCTCTGTAAATTTCGTCAAAATCCGTTTATAATTTTTTGAGTTATCTTGGTGACATACAGCCAAATAAACCCGACGAAAACATAACCTCCTTGGCGGAGGTAACTAGGTTGAAGGAGACCCCTCCAACATTGCTGAAGCATGTGATGACGTCACACGCTGCGTGTTTATTTTTACTTTTGGAGTAAGCAAAGGCCTAGACCTGTGTACATTCTTTGAGGGTTTTCATGTCCATATGCACTTTAAGTATCGCCAGCAGTTCTTATTGTACTTTTCCATGCTACTAATATTTAGCGACAGGCGAGCAACGGGATATCATATCATGTTAAATTTTTACAGCAGTTCAGTTACTCCAGTATCCTGGACACAATAAATTAATTTATCCATTTTCCGCTTACTCTCTTCCCGTAATGAATGACAATAGACAAATTCAAACAAACGTCATCGATATATAATCATTCACAATGTGTGTTTGTTTATTTACTAGCAGGAACCTGTGACAATTTCGCAGAACAAAGTCATTGTTCTTCATTGATACCTCAGACCCGAATAATGCAAACATAAGAACGGCAAGAACACGGTTACATTTGTCTGTCTTCTAATCACCCGACACAGTCTTTCATTAATGTAGCTAACCTGTTGTGCGGTACAGAAAACCTGTTCATTTAATTTGGGACGGCATTTTGAGAATACGAATACACAGAACCTTCTGGGACAATCGTATCAATTTCGACTCTAGTGAACTTTTAGAAACTAATCACCTTGACCAAGAATATCATCACCAGTAGCTGCCAATTAAACGGATTGATTAGAACTAGTAAGAGAGCATGGTAATAATGTGGAGCTCTTGGCGAGAACAAAAGTTCTTTAATCATGCCCTCACGAATCCTAATTAATAATTCATGTCAGAGCTGCTGCGCGAGTGCAACACACGGCGTATCCTGGATACCAGGTCTCGCAAGGTTCTACAGTAGACCGTTCCGCTGTCGTTTTTTTTTTTTTAATTACTGCGCAAATCATTCAACTGAGCCGGTGTATGAAGCTCTCTGAACAATTATGTACCGTAATTCAAATGGAAAACCCAGTTTCATTCAGGCTGTGTTTTTTGCTACAATGGTTTGCTTTTACGTCGTATTGCTATAGCAAAAACGCTCATGTGGCGCGATAGTCCTGCCTAAGTGAGGTAGGGTTACAGAACGGAGGAAATTTTTCAGAGGAGCAACCCTCAGCTCTTTTTCGAATCCTAGCAAACAAGCAAACTTGTTTTCTTGTGTGACATCACCGAGCTAAAGAGCATTAGGGCAGATGATACAAGTTGACTGGGATTCAAAATTTCGTATACGATTCTAATTTCGGTTTCATCCATATATTAATTCAATTAAAGGAATAGGGAAATGAAAGTGGGTATCCTTTATACAATCGCGGGATCTAATAACGCTGTTGTTCGTCACGCCAGAGTTTGAATAATTCGCTCCATGTACTTTCAACGTTTCCTGGAGGTTTACAAGACTTCGACAGGATTTTTAGTTTAATTTGGCTGAGCTTTTGACAATCTCAACGAAAGTCATTTTCAAGGCAAAAACTGTAAGATCCGTGTGTTATGAAAGCTAGATACAATGCATTCAGGATACCGAACAGTAGGCTAGTTGGAGAGCTCAGAAACAACTGTTCACACTAATGATTTTAGGTTTGGTTTGTAAACTTCTGGAATTTGTTAATAGCGATTTCAGCATTCGCTTGACTGTTTCTGAAGAACTGTTTACATAAGTGGTAGCGATGTATTTGACAGGAGGTGGATTAGTCTCATTATTATTAAAACTTCACGCTCGGGCCACCACTGACAGATAATACAACCCAAATGAAGCACTTTGCAATACCGGGAAACCCGAAACGTAGCCAGAGGAAATCCAACAAAAAGCCATTAACAGCTGATTTAAGCGCCTGCAGGTGAAAGCCGACGCCGGCAATAAATATTGATAATAATATTGACAATTTGGCATTTTGTCCTTTGTTTCTAAATTGCTTATTTTACTAGTTTTCTTGGGTTAAGAAGAAGTAGAAAACATAGTTCTGTTCATGTCAATCGCAAGGATCGCCGCCAGAACCCTAGCAGACGTAAGCCGGCGCTTACGGTCTCGGTTGCATGCGCTAGAAGTTTGCGCTTATGCCACGCCCTGTTGGAAGGTGTTGCGCTTTTGCGGATTCGCTTTGAAAACAGGCGCTTTTGCGCTGTAATGAAAAGTACGCTCGTGCCCACCTCTGCATACTGGTGACGATACACATGGGCCGCACTATTTCAAAGTCACACTTCTGTTATGGCAAATATTACTAAGATGCCATACAGACACACCTTAGGGAAGTGTTACACTTCTGCACGGCATCTAGGGGCTAGCGGTACTAGTGGACTGTATTTCAATGTACAGTAATGATTGTACTAAGTAAATTGCTCGAATTTGGTACAAAACTTACCTAACAGAGTAAAAATTTTTTTTTTAGAGAACATAAAATAATATTTCTTCTGAATTATAAGTTTTATTTTAATCGAGCTTTCGACATTCGCTACGAATGTAGAAAGCTTGGATAAAATAAAATTCATAATCTAGAAAAGTATTACTTTGTGTTATCTGAATGTATGGAGCATCGCAGTTCTTTATCTCTAGCGATGAGTAACCCTTTGCACTGTAACTCACATTACGGCAAGAAAATCATGAATATAATAAAAACAAGGGGAGCACTCTGAGAGCGCCTTTCTACGTTAAGCTACGCAATGTTCTTTAAAAAATTAAAATTGGTCCTGAAACCAGGATTTCTCTTTTTTTATCAACACCAAAATTTGGTTATTAGTGTCTATTGACATTAATGACAGCTCTTGTAATTTTCTTGATGACCCGTCCATAACTTTTTGAGTTATGATCTAAAAAACACTAAAACAAACATGTAGTCCAACACACTAACAAACGAACAGGTCATCATCAAAATTTTGTCATTTGTGAACTTTTAACATGTCTGACAATTCCTACAAATTTCAAGAAAATATGTCAATAACATTTTAGTTAACTTCTTCCAATATGAAAAAATAAAGACATACAAAGAAATGGACTGACAGATCGTCGCAAAGTTTTGGTAAGTTGCTTTTCGTAAAATTCCCCAAAGTTTCTGTAACCAAGAAAAAAAAGGCTGACCAATAAACAAACAAAGGCTCGAATGATTTTTCTTATAATCCTCATAACATATCTAACATTCCCTGAAAATGTTGTAGGGATCCGTCCATAACATTTTGATCTATCTTGGTGATAAACAACCAAACACACAGCACAGACTGATGAACTCCGATAAAAACATGAGCCTCCTTAGAGAAGGTGAAACTAATGGCAACTAGACCACTCTGAAAGCGCATACCTCCGCCAAGCTAGGCAACGGTAGCAAACAATTTAAATGGGACTCTGAAACCATGATTTTCTTTGTATCAACTCCAAAACTAATCATTCGTGCCTTTTGATAGTAATAACAGTTTGTGCAATTTTCTTGAAGATCCGTTCATAACTTTTTTAGTTATGCTGCTAACAAACGTTATGATGACAAACATGAGTCAAACATACAAACGAATGAACCTATCTGCAAGAAAATTTAATCATACATGTCTTTTAACATTACTAACAACTCCTGTAAATTTCATAAAGATCCATTAATTAGTTTTTGAGTTATTGTCCTAACAATTATAAAATTAAAAACAGTGACAAACAAACAAACGCATCATCACAATAATTTGGTTACTTACTCTTTGTAATATACCTAACAACTCATATGAATTTCATAAAAATCTGCCCAAAACTTTTTGAGTTATGGCATTGAGAAAAATGAGGCAGACAAAGAAACAAACGGATGGACGGATCTTCACCAAAGTTGATCATCTGTTCCCCCTAACAATCAATGTAATTTTCGTCAAAATCCGTCCATAACTTTTTGAGTTATCTTGGTGACAGACTGACAAACAAACAAAGAGACAAACAGAGACAAACCCGACGAAAGCATAACCTCCTTTCCGTAGGTATTAATTACATAATACCAATAATAATAACACTAATCCTAAATTAAGAACGTTCATAATAATAATAATGACTACTACTCACTTGGGGCATTACAGAAGGGCTGTATTTCAGAATCACTTTTGTACTCCGGTACGTCCGATTCGAACTTGCCGCTGGTGCCGCATGTGCTGGTCCACATGTTGCCGCCGGTGTCGTGCTGTTCAGAAAAAATCGATCTGGTACTGGGGCTAAACGTAACTCAGTGTACCAACAGTGCATGCACCAAGATTCTATTACCCACGATATTTAATTATATGAGTAGTATAACAAACAAATAAAATCGAGCTGGCAATGGGGCTAAAAGAAACTCAGTGTACCAACAGTGCATGCACCAAGATACTATTACCCACGATATTTAATTATATGAGTAGTATAACAAACAAATAAAATCGAGCTGGTAATGGGGCTAAAAGAAACTCAGTGTACCAACAGTGCATGCACCAAGATTCTATTACCCACGATATATAATTATATGAGTAGTATAACAAACACATATACTACTTATATGTATCTACTGCTTATTTATCAGTTTACTCATTAGTTTGTTTTTTTTTTATCTTATTCTATATACTTATTAATTTTATTTTATTATATACATATTTCTATACGCTTATTAATTTTTTTCACTCTATAGCCTACACATATAATGTATTTCATTTTGTACCTAGGTTATTTACCTACAGTTTTGCTCTTCACTTATTTGCTATTCAATTGTTTCGTAATATTTCTCAAAATTTTATTATAATGCAATGCATACTGCATTGTGTTAATCATTTATTTACTCTTATTTTGTTCTCCTGTTAGATAATATTCCGTTCTATCGTTCATTTCATTTCTTTTTCGTTCGTTCTTTCATTCACTCGTTTCACTCGTTTATTCATTTCTTTCATTTGTTCATTCCTCAAAACATATTTTCCTTCTATTTCAATCGTCAATTTCTCCAATTAATTACGTTTTTATGACAGAAAGATGCAAAACTCTCTGAGTTTTCTTTCCACAAAACACTACAATTTCTTTTCACGTAATATCTAACTTTACTGCAGAAACACGTTACTTTCAAAATGGAAAAACTACACCCAAATGAATTGCAGAGCAAATTTCACGGCTAGTTGTAGAGAAGCTGAAGCTGGGATACACAGGGAACAGTGTGTCTCTACCGTGTTTGTGTGTCCGAGTCTCTACGCAATACTGTTGGTTATTCAAGCTCGGTTCGTACTTGACGGTTACGTTGAGAAGCCGTACTGTGCAGCAATTGTTCCTTGAACGCCGGTGCAAACTGCAACAGCGGGCTATGAGTGTTCGATAGACTCTCGTTCAGCAGGCTAAAATCGATGAGATGAGAAGGAAATTCTTCTAACTCAACAAAAAAAAATCCTCAGGAGTTTGAATNCGCCTTGAACGCCGGTGCAAACTGCAACAGCGGGCTATGAGTGTTCGATAGACTCTCGTTCAGCAGGCTAAAATCGATGAGATGAGAAGGAAATTCTTCTAACTCAACAAAAAAAAATCCCAATTTCCTTGTGAAAGACAGGGCAAAATTACTAAGAAAAATACACTACTATTTGCATGTACATCAATAACAATATAGTCATATCCTTCTCAAATAACTACCAAACTGAACATAAAATATCAATTATTGAACAAATACACAAATAGACAAAAAATAGCAATGCGATCGAGATACACTAATCTCACTATCGTTATCTCTCATGAAACTTTAGTCATTAGCGTTGGTATTTCTACCATAGATCGACTTGCAAGTTTTAAATCGACACCGAATGCTCAAGAGTTTGAATCAGTCTTGAGGCCGTCTCATAGGTATTCAGTTTGGGCTGAACACCTGGAACTCGATTCAAGATACTGAAGTGAACACCCATTACTTAAGCTCCAGCTTCACTTTATCGTGTTGTAACTGTCTCGATCCATCATATCTACAATGAAATATGGAACTGCAACCAGTCCCACAGCTATAGCAGACCCAAGACAACAACCAGATACAATCAATAGCTCGGTGCCGCTGCCAATTTCTCCTGCATTTTTGTCGCCACACGCTCGCTGTTGTAGCAAATCACACAAAACATATACCTACAGGTTAGTATTCGCACCGTCCACGTGCTATTTATCTTTCTTTGTGTCTAGCTAAAGAAGAAACTCAATAGGCATACCACGACTCGGGAATGGGACCTGCCACTCAGGATGTACAGAGCGCTAGGCAGCCGTGCTTCTCTGCCTGTCAAGCTCAAGAAATGAGAGTCGAACCCATTATTTGGAGTCCGCAATCAAAGAGACGAATACAGAGCGGCAATTCTTTTCTAGGAAAGTGCAAGAAAACGTACGCGATGCGGACAGAGGAAGAAAAAAATATGATGGAGGTGTAAAAGGATGCACTTCTAAATGATACCAGTAGTTCATGACTATAACATGGCAAAAGATGCAAGAAATTATTATGGTAGACTATAGAAGCGGCTAGTCACATAAACGTTCCCCATATTTAGAGTACCTTCAGGGAAATCAGTAAGAAAGCTATATCGTTTCGTGTGTCGTTTACAAAACCTTGCCATTTGATGTAGTAAAGAAATTCCATGCTTGCAAGGCCTAGGCCTAACAACTAAAAATCGCTGATGGAATTATTCATAAAAAAGAGTGAGATTTGATATAAAGAAACAACATACGTGTCAGCAATCATTACTGAAAAGAAAATTTTGGGCCCACAAATTTATCCTGAAAATGAGATTCCCGGAGAATCAACGCATTTCTAGATGACTTCTTGCTTAGTTATCGCTAAAGTTGGCATTTCACAAACATTGTGTACGGTAGGTGCCTCTGCGACCAGGTTCTTAGCAGTAAAGAGAAGCAGTATTTTGTTATTTTCAAACTACCAAGTAAAATCTCATGACTAGGGTGGTCGGCAGATAAAATCACTAGCAACGAATGGTCATCGGCCTCATTGCTTGTTGCTTACAACACAGTAGGGCAAAAATAACTAAATAGAAAGAAAGAATATCAAAAAGTCACAGAAATTTAATGACAATGGTATCAGTATTTGGGTACACTAAGCCTAATACAGAAGTAAAAATTAGAAATTTAATTTTAATTCACTGTAATTGCGTGGCCATGTTTAGATTGGATACTTTGATCGAAGCAAGGCTAAATATGATAAGCAAAAAGAAATAATAAATAAATAAATAAATAAATAAATAAATGAAAGAATGAAATGAAGTGGCGTGTATGAGATTGCGAAAAAGAATCTTATTCCCAGTGTGCAACATGTCAAGTATTGGGAGCCTCGTTCGATTTACAAAAAAAAAAATTATTTTACCTTTTATCGATGCTCGTAAATCCTTGTGCCCTGCCATCAAATGCATTTCTTGGGTTGCCATGGGCGGTTTAATTTCTTTATGTTTTTTTTAAGTACGACGTTAATTTGATTATAATTTATCGAAATTCTATTAATTAGCCTTGGGACCAACTTGGTAGGACTGGATCGTCAAGCATAGAGTGGTCTATGGTTTAGTAATACTCACCTGGTTGAGGTAGGTGTCGTTGATGACGTTATACGAAAGTTTGATGTGCAGTGACGTGTCCGGGCACCGTAGAGCAATCACGTCTCCTTCACACCCCTGGGTGGGCCAAAATTTCAACCAATTTCTACGCAATTGGAGCGAATTAATTTGCTGAGGTCTCATTCTCAAGTAAAAAGAATACCAGATAGACCAGCCGTCAGCGGTTACGTGCACTGTGGAGGTAATGCGCCGCTGGCTTACTCTTTAGTCGCTAGCTGTGACTCAACAAGAAAAACGCAGCATTGTGATTCCACACATGTGAGGTAAGCCAAGCGCGTACCTGCCTGAATGTCATCCGAAGACGCACATAGTACTCAAGGGAGTAGACAAGGTATGCAGTTTGCAGGCGGTAGAGAACGATATCAGAAACCTCGATTTTTTTTAATCAATATCACTTGAATAGCCAATAGCACAAATGCAGCAATTCGTACATTAGGTATACTCATTTCTTGAAGCAAACTTAAGGGCTACTGCGTACATCAAAGTCTCTCAGCAAATACTGTAGTGTTAACCTCCCAATGAAATGACGACAATTTAAGTAGAATTAGTTTACACCGCGCAACACTTTATTACTGGAAAGAAACCTCTTTATACTGTGCGAAATAATCATCACGCTTAAGTTTGTAGGTTTTTATTCTAATCTTTTGAGGTTCTAACTAGGTAGATGACTGTTTTGGCCCTACTCGCAGAATAACGATGTAAGTTAATACTTTTTGGCAGGCTTATTTATAGGCGAACCTTATCCTGTAACTTCACCTCAGCCTATAATAAATACTTTGTTAGTTCCATTGTCATTTTTATTGCTGTTTTCATTTTTAATCATTCTTCCATTACTTTTGAGATTTTTTTAACATAACATACCTGTTTACCCTATGCACTCGCTATACAAGTAATGGAATTAGGCAGCACTAAGTTTTTGAAATCTTTGAGAGGTGAGTTGTGGCATTGTATGTGTTTACATACTGTGCTAGCTACCATCTGTGATACTCACCCACATTATGGCGTTCCAGACGGTGTTGTTGTTGATTGCTGTTGTGGATTCGTCAGTGATGATACCGCCAGATGAATTCAAGAACTTCATCATGCACGTCACACCTAAAGGGAAATGTAAACATTTTTTTTTTAATTTGAAGGATATTAGCCACTGGCTGATGTTCATAATATTCCTTGATAAATGCAAATGTGTAGTGAGCCCAAAATTTCAAGAATCCTGTCCGAAGTGTCAGCATTCGGTATAGACAAAGTTTATAAATTCATACAATACTATACATATCTAGGTTCGAATACTATGGTAATTGCGTTTATGCCATTTTCCCGACGTTTCAAGTACTCCTTTGAGCGACTACATAGCGTCACTGCAAGATTTCGAGAAATCCAATAATATAAATAGCAAAGTATTAACCAGGTGAAAATCCAATCCTGTAAAAGTTTAAATGAGTAGAATCTAATTCCTGAAAACATTTAAGCATATTAACTTCTTGCTTTACGACATTTCGTGTCTAAAATATTACGTATTTAAAAAAATTTTATTTGTTTTGAATACAAACCTGAGCACGATCCTCCAGACGCTGGGGCTGCAGAAAAAGAAAACATATAATTATTTTAGAGTATCATTAGCATTAACACAAATAACAACATTTCACTTTATTTTATATTGTTTCACTTTATGTTATCAACATAGATATAATTTTCAGAAGAGATTTTTCGCAGAAATGAGTAAACGTATCTTGTCATTTGATGAAAAGTTTAAATTTCCTAGTTAATTTATAGCCAATAGAAATTAATATTGTCTATTGTTATAAATATTGATCTGCTATTATATTTTTGTTTTTTAAAAACGCAGGCAATTTTCCTACACTGAAATTCATTTTTTTTTTCTTTTTTACAACAGTACTCTCGAGCTACAATCCTCCCGCAAATCCACAGCCCGCAGTATTGCCCAACTACCTACAGCAACAGCCAGCCAAATGTGAAGGCCTCCCTTCCTCTCTCTGAACGAACATAATTAATTGCATGCCTGTCGCTGACCCAGAAATTGCCTTGCTGCCTCTACAGCCTACAGTTAACTAACACCTACCGTTGCTTTAATAAACGCACTTCATATTTCGATAAACAAATGTATTTTTTCTTTTCTGTAGACAAATTTACATGAAAGGGTTTGTCTTGGAGAGATAAAATTCAGAGCCTGGCACGATAGCCATCGCCGATTATACGATGGCGATGGTGTGAAGACCATCGCCATCGGATGAGCAACGTTTTTACGATGGAACATGGTCAAAATCCATCAGTGAAAGCGATAGTCCGATGGCATTGTATCAAACAATCGGCGATGGCCATTTTCTCCATCGGCGTTGGTGTTATGAGGAAGCACTGGTCCGATGAAAGGGCTGAATATCCCATCGGCGATGGCATTCGATGGGCATCGTCATCGGTTGTATTTCTGATGACGATGAAGTAAAGAAATAAGGCTAAAACTACAGAAAAACTCAGCCTTACGAGCTCGAAACATTCTTTTTAGTAACATTAGACAAAGCGTGGGCTACAAAGTTTATTTGGTGAATTATCCGAAGACATCAGTAATGACATTTATAATTTTGCTGACATATTTAAGGTAAAATAAGGCGTTCTAAGATGTTTTCATGAATAACGTTTTCTCCGCAAATGCTTAACTTTTGAGATATTTGACTTTAAAGTTCCCATTGTTTCTCTGTCATGCTCGCCATTACAGCCATGCTGACGTCTACTTTTCTTGATCAATAACGGCGCCATGAATAACGTTTTCATCAGGAACTTTGAGTTTATATAATGTTGTTGGAATACGACCAGCCGACATTACTGGAACACAATGATCTCACGCGTATTCGAACACGTCCTATTAGGTCTTTAACTAATTGTGTAATCGTAAGTTAATTGTGCAAACGCGAGCTTATTTTAATGAAATATGAACGGGGAATAACGCATTCCACGAAGTTTTTCACGAATAACGCTTTCGCCTGAAACTTTGAGTTCATATATTTTGTTTTTGGAATAAGACCGGCCGACATTACTAGAACACAATGATCGTACGCGTATTCGAACACGTCCTATCAAGTCTTTCACTAATTGTGCAATCGCAAGTTAATAACCACTCGCGAGCTTATTTTAATGGAGTATGAACGTAGAATAATGCATTCTAAGGAGTTTTTCACGAATAACGTTTTCCTCGGGAACTTTGAAGTTCTGTTAACATACGTTTTTGGAACACGACTAGCTGGCCCACATTATTGGAACGCGTGTTGTGCAGTATTGTACCGCCGGCAGTGGTGGTGTTTGTTTCATGCGTTGTATAAGAATTTTACCAGTATTGGTGGTTTTATACGTAACTGTTAGTTTTGTTGACACACTTAGGTAGAAAAAAGCATTCTAGGACTTTTCAAGAATAACGTTTTCATTGCATATGCTTAATTTTGGAGGTGTTTGACTTTGAAGTACTCATTATTTCTTGTGAAAGAATTTAAGATGCCCCACTACTGCCGTTGCGCGGCATCAAGAACGAATCTCGTAATAGATTTTCGGCTACAACGTTACTCATACTCATTAAGGTTAGGCAAGCAAGGACTGGTTCAGCTAATATCCTACACATATATATACATATATATAAAATAGTGTGAAGCGATATCGTGCTGGTTGTAATGGCGAATCTTATTTTCTCTCATACAAAAACAATGGGAACTTTAAAGTCTAATATCTCGGAAACTCAGCATTTGCGGCGAAAACGTTATTCATGAAAAACGTCTTAGAATGCTTTGTTCTACCTAAATATGTCAACAAAAACACTAAATGACCTTACTGACCTCGTCGGGAAATTGACTGTTTATTTTAATACATTCCCCAGATCTAACAATGTCAATTATTATTAGGGTTTTGAAAGATCATTACATTTGGAGCATATTAGCTACTAGGCAAATAATAGAATTACTTAATAATAATTAATAAGAATAACAATTGTAAAGCAGGCTTTAATTAAACCTAATATCCTGAACCTTACATTTCGTACCTTTTATCAGGTAGGAATAGTATTACTGGTGTGAAAATCGCACACAGGGAGTAGTTATAAGAGATGCTGTTTTTATTCGATGTTTGTGGTTTGAGATCTTTGTATTTGTCCATCGCCGTTTGTGATGCCCTACGATGGCCATCGCCGATGGTTATTTTATCGTAGGTCATCGCCGATATAACTGGCGAGTTTTGATGCCGAGCTCTAATGAAATTACTGGCTGTGCCGGTAGTATTGCTGTGTTTACTGACTGTAGTGGGACGCCAGTGCCCTTACGAATACTTTAGTCCTGGTCTGGATAGACACATGTATCCCTGGGAACCACATTTTAAGGCTGTTAAAGAGTTTTTGTTATGGGTGCTGCCCTTTAATAATTTATTATAAAAGGTAATATTTTAAATAAGTACTAACATATATAAATCATATAAAGTGTAAGATATTATAATAAAAACAGATGCATCCAGTTAATTAGATAACACTGAAAACTTTAAAATCATTGCAGTAAGAAAAATTCTTTTTCATATCAAAAGTTAATTACGTTGTGCACGTATAATGAAAAAAAGTAACACGCCATTGTGTGGATGAAAGTCACATTGGCATTGGTCTTATATCATTGTATTTTTTGGACAAATGGCTTGCAATTGGAGTTATTGATAAGACGAATGGGACACATAAGTCCCAGCGATACGACAGTGTCAACAAAACACATATTACAGTAAATGTACCGGTATTTGTTTACCACTCTAGTGTAAATGCGGCTATTTCTCCTCCAGTGTAATTTAACTACATTTTAACCACTCCCGTCTGACTTAAATGCAATTTTTAACCAAATTAATGAAATTTTAATGAAAAATTCAACACGTGAGTGTAAATTAAACGCAGATTTTGACATTTTTGTGCTACTTAAGTGAAATTTTTAAGATTCAGTTGTTTTAATGCTATTTCTTAGACTCCTCTGCAATTTTAATGCAATTGAAACACTCTAGTAGAATTTAAATGCAACTTTTAATTATTCAGTGCACTTAAAAGGCAATTTTTGACGCTCCAGTGTAATTTTCATTATTTTTTTCAGCACCTTACATGATTTTAAAAGTATTTTTTGTAATTTTAGTGCAATTAATGTGTGATTTTTCAATGCTAAATTGAAGTGTAATGCAATTTTTTTTACTTTTTAGTGTAATTTTCATTCAATATCATCAACGTTGATAAAACTTCAAATACAGTTGTTTTAGCACTCCAGTATACTTGCAAATCAAATTTATTCTGTACGCCAGCATCAGAATTTTGCGTCCTACAATAATTCTCATGAACTGCTCAGGGCACATGGATTTTTTTCTGCGTCATTGCTCATCAATGCCATTTTCTCCTAACGTGCTTCCACTGTGAATGGAAGTGAAAGGCCTCAGAAAGAATTGAAAGGACTTTCGATGTACGCATCCTAAGCAGAGATGGTGGCGCAGCAGTGGCTGCAATATATTCTGATAGCTTCACTGTACGGGGAGCAAGACTGTTTACTAAAATGCCTCGGCACATTCGACTCCCCACTGATATACCTAAATGTTATGGAGTTCAATAATTTGCTGGATTCTCATTTAAGATGGATGTGAGCAACGAGGTGATGTGAGCAACGTCACCTGGACTTCGTCCGAAGACTCTCGCGGTACTCGAGGTAGGTTCAAATGAAAGAACACTTCTTCACTGACAAACATGTTGACTTAAAACCGGCACTCATTCACGTAAAGCACCAGGAATTACCTGCTTAAGCAGGTTCTAGTAGCATGAAAATTGCAGTTTCCGTGCGGTACGTGCGCTATAGTGAGACGGGTATTTCATGCCGTTGCACGGGAAGGCGTGCCAGTTTTGCGATAACACATTTCTCACTGTAGAGAAAAAACTACAGCCTGAGCATTAAAGAGGCAGCTCTCCAGGGTCTAAGTTTTGTGAAGCAAGTACGTTCATCATAGATCAATTCACAGACTTGGATTTCTCTTCTAAGCAATTTTTCTGTCAAATTTAGTCTCTCTAGTGTGTTAATTATTGATTAATGGACATTGAATTTGTGTTTGGTGAAATACACTTATTTATGGTACGCCACACTGTCCTATAACAATCGAGCCTTCTCTATCGAATTGGTCTTACGTAGCATTTACAATGGTTAAATGTTGAAAATAAGTAGAAACATTAGTACACTTTGATCTTATTTTTGCTACCAAGAAGCAATAAACATTACGCTTCATAACTTCACCCAGTTTTTATAAACTTCTGCTACAAAAACTTTATGGCTTTTATATTCTGATATAATTATACTTTTTATGTCTACAGATTACACTTGCGTGCTGCAGCAAGGTGTATACATTTCTTTTCGTCACGGACCTGGCGCGCGCTCATTTCTTTTCCAGCAGCAATCAAAAAGTATGCGGCTTCTGCTCTGAATACGAAACTTTTCTCGTAGCTTAATGACTGGCTTCAAAGTACTGAGGCAATCAACCGTACGTCACACCTCGTTCTGGACCGGTGAAGCTAAGTTTGAAATGAAGTAAAGAAAACAAAACTCTCGCAACAAGTCAGTTCTTACAAGTTAGCCTTAGTGTTATTCAGATCCCCTGAAGAATACGGTATATCCCGAGGTAATGGGTGTCATCGATTGGCACGGGAGGGCGTGCCCAGCCAATGCCACTCAGAAACCTAACTTGGTTCAGCTAAGTCTAATAAGCTTGACTTGTTTGGACCTCCAGGCAGCTGCGTCGGTGTCAGACTTGGAGGAAACATACACTGGAGCGTGCGCCTCTGCAAATTCCCGTGCAAGCCTGGAAGTGTAATTTTCGTACTTTCTGGCTGGTGATAGTAGCGGAGAGTGAGGGCAATATCAAGCTCACGCCGTTCTTCAACGGTCTTTGATGCACATATTTTCCACGCTTACTAAATTTCAGATTTTCAACGTTTTAGTGGACTCGACGAAGATGGCACTCGATATCCAAATTATCAACTGCTTTAAGTTTCTGACCCGTCTTGAATGCTATTTTTTATTATAGGTTCTACGAGCCAGCTTGTGCTTCAATAAGGGGCTGATGTGGTACAAACAACTTAATTACTCCGGTAAAGTGGCTATCAGTCAGTCGCTCACTCAGCCACTCTGGCCACCGAAGATGGGATACTGGAGATTCGGGGATACAGCCCTTTCTCAAGGCAAAAACCTACACTAAAGGTGGTTGAAATTCGCTCCAATTATATTCCCTTCGAGACGAGACTTCACACCACTGGATAGAAGTTCATACTTCAACCCGAAACGATTACGCTCGTGACTTTTGACAGCTTAATACTGCATCCTAGAGACCTCAAATGCGATTGGTGCCCTTCTTGTGCCTGAGTTATGAAAGTAATGTGAATAAAAGAGGCAATTATTGGGTTGAAGATAATAAAGAAGTGGTAATGGGCTCTCTTTAGATAGCTTGAAAATAGAAAACCATGCAAACATGATAAATCGGCAAATTATTCCAGTAAATTGGCTGGGTCTGACCTTGAAATTTCTTTTCGCGTGCAGTATGGTAAGGATTGGCTTTCTCTATATAGCTTGTAAGGTGAAAGGGAGCAATAAATTTAAATTTTATCCTCTGGAGATGTATCCGAGTACATTAAGACTACTATCTTTGTGCCTTAGCATCTGCACACTATTGTATAGTTATATAACGTAGGTGCAAAATGAGATACCGGCTTTCTAATTCTTAAATCAGCACCTATTGCTAGCATGCCATTGGTTTGAAATAAAAAATTACTTATGCATGAAATGGCGTTATTGCTCTAGAACTAACATTTTTACTCCAACAAATCAGGCTTCTCCAGTGTTTTATATGTGAGTTACAGCATCATGGAGCAACAAGCTACAAGCTCGGTCATGACCCATAACTTAGCATTCCTCATTTATAACAAAAAATAAAAAGTGAACTGTTTTGGCTTATCCAATTTAAATTTACAGATGGACTTAATTGACTTATTTCTGACGAATAGTGTTGCAATAGTACCTTAATATTTTGTCGTGAAGGTGTTGATGTATTGAGTTATGTTTTAGTAATTAGAACATTTATCCAGGCGCTTCTAGTTTTTGAAAAATTATATATTTGTTTCACGTTCCATAGAATTTCTCATGTCGCATTATTTTCTCATACGCTGCATTAAAATTTACCGCTAAACAATGCATTTCGTAGACTCCAGACGATTATTGTATTACAGTGACAGCAATATATAGGATTTTTGTAAAAAAAATAGATGCATCTTTATTGCAGTGACTGTTCACTATACGATAAGGAAAGAACGTTTAATCAAATGAAAATCGTGAAAGGAGATTATAGTGGGCGACCGAATTCGAGTCTCCAGATGACGTCACAGCTGGCGAGCAAGCAAAGGGGGCGGAGTCGGGGATGCGCCTGGGTCTACATTTTCGTAATTACATATACCATGCTCTAACCTAACTAAGATACCTAACTTAACTAACCAAACTTAACTTACCTAACAGCCTCCGTCCGAAACGTATCGCAAAAAATATCGTTTTTGGAAGTACGTTCAGCGGCAGCTCGTAGCAGTAATTAGTTTAGGTGCAACAAAGTTCTATACGAGGATTTATTTACGTTTTAGACGGACTGCAGGCCGGCCGCAGACATGATAGAGACTTTGGGCTCATTAATTCGACAATGCGTAAGAATCTCATCAGCAATAATTGAAGGAAAAACCTCACTGTATTGAATAATATTGATAATACGCAGTGGAATCAGGGGGTGCAGCTAGAGTTCCACAGTCCATAAAAGCACAAGCCGCCACTATCCTGATATAATCTGCCTTCGTTAGCACAGTATTCCCATACGGCTGCAACTATTCTTCTAGCTTACATAGGGTCACAATTCTGCGTGTGGAATTTCCTCAGGTCTCTGCTAATAAGCATTATTACGCAAGCCGGATAAAGAGGTCAATATAGAATTTAGTTGACGACTAGTTGGATGTCCATCTATCGTTAGTTTTATCTAGCATTCAGTCTTTGGTAATAAACCATAAGGTGTTAGGACTTTTCTGTGCGTTGTGTTCAGAATTTATATGCATATATGACGTCACAAATTATTATTGACATTTACATATAAACAAATTAATCAATAATGATATTATTTTGAAATAAATGTGAATAGTTTGTCATAGGAAATTAATCAACAACAAAGTTGCATGAAATTTACACACAGCAGCGTCCAACAAACAAACGAAGGGGAGCCACGCCTCCAATCTATCCTATCATGTGTTCGAAAAACAGAGATGCAAGGGCAAAGAAAACACACGATATAAACAAACACATCTGCATTGGTAACCTTTACTTACATTTGGGCACGCCATGAAAAAAGAAGCTAAAATTTCATCAATTACAGTTGCATGGTTAAAAGGCGCGCCTGTTGAAACGAAATAAATTCGGCGCAGTGGGAAACGAATGTTGCGCGTTTGACCTGGGCATAATGACATGTATATAATACATGCATTAGGCCCGTGTCCGACGGTTCAGCAACATCGGAGAAAACCCACAAATTCAAAACATATTTAGATTGAGTCTCACTTGTGAGTCTCACTTGAAAATAATAGACTGTGACGCGTCCAATTCTCGCTCATATTGCATGACTATAATCGAGAATTGAAGCCAATCAACTATGATTACTAATAACGGTTACATGTGAAGATAACATGTCAAGAAATGATTGACATGACACGGACAATGTAGTACAGGAAATCTTATCTCGGAATGGTCCTTGGCAACACATCCAAACATGGTGGACATAAATATATCACTTACAGTAGTTAACTAGGCTGAATCTTTTATGTACTAAGTATTCTACGAGTCCTATGACTTATTTTCAAGGAACTAAACACAATAGAAAACTTACAGGTCAGTATTCAAAGTGTTCCTTAAGGCAAGTGGCGCACGCACGCTCCTCACACAATGCACCCGTCACCGAGGACATCTTGAGTGCACGTCAAAGGGGAATGTGGGGAATGATACACTTGAGCGCACGACGAAAGGGCGAAGACGATGCATCACACAGGTATTGGGAATGATACACTTGAGTGCACGTCGAAGGGCGAAGACGATGCATCACGCAGGTATTGGGAATGGTACACTTGAGCGCACGACGAAAGGGCGAAGACGATGCATCACACAGGTATTGGGAATGGTACACTTGAGTGCACGTCGAAGGGCGAAGACGATGCATCACACAGGTATTGGGAATGATACACTTGAGCGCACGACGAAAGGGCGAAGACGATGCATCACACAGGTATTGGGAATGGTACACTTGAGTGCACGTCGAAGGGCGAAGACGATGCAT
>LQNS02276924.1:29270153-29281691 GCA_001587735.2 Parhyale hawaiensis | reverse complement strand
TAGCGCAAGGGTATAATTTATTAAAAACAGAACATTGTTAGGATACTGTGCAACGTGATACATTTTGCCAAACTAAAATGGGATCAGCAATACCTATACACTTGCAGACTTTTCAATTACTTGAGATCCTTGATTTTTTTTTTTTTCTTTTTTTTTGTTATTGTTGCTAAGGAAAACATGGTGCATCTCAGGTTTATTAGGATCAATTTTTATGGCTAGCGTAGCTTGATTGTTTTTACTGCTTTCTCTAATCCCTTCAAGAAACAAGAAAAAGTATTTCACACTATGCGATAACACTGCTGACAAACCTAGAAACATAGAATAAGGCACCAATACGATCATTGCTAATTACGTTATTTTATGTGCTTTGGAATGTACTGACGGACCCGAGGAGATTCAAGTTCTTCAGAGATACGGAGAAACTTTTCCTTAATGGCGTCTGAAAACAACAACCTCACTTAAGGGCTATTGCCCAATTAACGAGGTCGTTTACACGTTGCCCACCACTACATCTCACTGCTGCCTCGTACACCCTCCCTCCCCCCCCCTCCGGAAGGAATGTTATGGGCACTCGGATGTTATTCGATACGCTCCCTAGAGAGATCGGACAATAATTATTAGGTACCTAGGCATTTTTCATAAGGCAACTGGTAACATTCAGACTATAATTAAAGTATGTTTCCATACAACATAGTTCCATTATTCGTATAGGGCCCATCGAAAAAATAAACAGCCCTGCTCTATACCTTAAAAAAATTTCTGCCGCCCACCAGGCTAATATGCGGCTTTAACATTTGGAACGACCCAGAATTCCTTTATGGTAGATGTCTCTACACTCCAGATCATTAATCAATTGGTACGTTGCAACTATTTGGCTCTTCAGAGTAGAAGACTTTTGGCAGGTACTCTAGCTTCGCCGAACTGATCAGGCTTCTGGCAGTGAACCCAAATCTATTTATTACATTTGAAACAGCCGAAAGCTCAAACCTGCTCCGTTAAGTGTTAATTGGAGTCTTCCGTCTTTCTCAAGCAGAAATTGATTGCTGCTAACAGTTGCAATGCGATTCAGAATGGCAGACGCAGCGCTTCTGTCTAAAGTTCCCAACAAATCAAGCCTAGGTGACTCGACTTCCCTACACCAATCGATGACGCCAATAGTTTGTCATATTGAGCCTGTGTAAAATTGTTTATCTGTACTGATAAAGACAGAAGCTCATTATTCACCGACAGCCTTAAGTACACATAGAGAAATTTTTATGAAGGTAATTTTATACCTGCCTTCAATGCAGTAAATCTAGTACTCTTTCGATTAGCTCGTTAAAGTCGATATAAGCCAAATCCACCTGTATCAAACTGCAGAGCACTGAATAGAATTGCAGGCGCTAACCCTGAATCAGTTACCTATAAGGAAACCCTCAACTTAATCATGCTTCGTAAAATGTAGTTTCCAACGCTCCGCCCTTAGCCTACGTGGGTTCTTTATAACAACTGCACCGCAATCCAAAGCAGCGAAACAAGCGCTCCTGCCTTAGGTTTCGGACAGTGAGATTGGCTGAAATCAACTTCGGGCACGTTCGGCTGGGCAATGTGAAACTTCAGCCGGGTACCCTGGCTTCGACCCAGTTTTTCAAGTTTTACACACAGAGACCGGTTTGGTTGCATTAACCAAAGTTTAGTTGAGATAACTAAACTATGGGTTTGGCTGTCAGATAATTAATTTTTTAGTTGATATTACTAATTGATTTGATAAAATAATTTGGTTATATTACTAAAAACTTTAGAACTTGATTGAATTTGGTTAATGGTTATTCTTACTAATTACAAAATTGCATTTGGCAACTGATACTAATATAGGGTCATTATTACCAACGGCATCATGTAATAGTGAAAAAAACACTAAAAATGTGCTATTAACTAAACGTTTTCTTCGATTTTGGTATCTATAGTAACTAAAATATATGGTTATTCTAAACAGTACATGTCTACTAAACATTTTTAGTTAATGTTCCCTCACCGGTCTCTGTGTGTAAGAGTACATCCAGCATCGATTTCCTATGAAAATTCCAAGAACTCCATCTTACACCCAAAAACACAGCTTCCGCTTGCTCAGCATTACCGTGCTAACGCTTCAAGCCCTTACCATGCGATACAATTCCAAGTTGCAAAGTTATAGCTCCTATCTGCATTTCCCGAAAAGTTCAATCGAGTGAGCTTGAATTAGTTTCACGAATACGACCCAGTCGAACGCAACTTTTGAGGCCCATTCAAACGAGTCATGGATAGGGGCTGATTAGATTTTTTTTTTTAAATACCAATATAAACTTAAGGAAACAGGGAATTTTTTGCGTGTGCTGCAGTTCTAAACGTTACCTACTTACCGATGCATTCTGGCAGGCTGGTCAGTTCTTCCGGACTGCCATTCACATCTCTCTGCCATTTGTGCGAAGAATCGCAGCTGACGTTTGCTTCAGCCGCTTCGCCACTGCTGAATGGAAACACGTTTCCATCACTGCACTTCAGGACCAAGCTCCCTCCAGGACATCCCTGATTGCAAAGACATTCACAATCTATTTTCTTACGTTGAAAGCAAACTAGCTGTTAGTTACATTTAGTATTGCTAAGGAAATTGGAGTGGCTACTGCTAATGTTTTAAGCTTTACAGAGAAGATTAAACAATCCTAGGTAAGTCTCGGTGCTTTCAGGATACCATTAAAAGAGAAAAAGTCGACATATAATTCCCAGTCTTTTACAGATCCCTGATGACAGAAAAACAGAATGAGATTTGTTAAATATAATCAGCGACAAGTATAATTGTAATTAAAATACCATAATATTGGTCCATTGCACAGTTGTTTATCGAAATGCTACATAATAAAGACCAATGACCGCTGATTCCCACATTCATGCGTCTATGACTGTCGTAAAATATACCTAACTTTGGCTACTTTCAACTTCAGACTGAAATTAATAGAGATATTCCAATTCTGCTTGTTGTTTTACGTACGGAAAACGTGTTATCTATAATTCCGGGATCACAAATGCATTTCTATGCCCAATTAGCTGCTAAGATGAGCAGCACGCGTGCCATCTTGATAAATATGTAAAATCGGTAGCATAGATACGGTAGTATAAATGACGTGCGAGTCTCGCATCAAGCAGCCTACGTTAACGCACAGTGCGACCCCGGCATTGTGTAACCAAGAAAGATCGTGCGGGTTTCATTGTGCAGTTTCTAATAAAAAAGCGTGAGAATTATCTGGGTTACTTTTTATTGTCATGGCAAGAGCTGCTGAAATTTGTAGCATTGTTGCCTTGAAGCGTCGAGTTGAGTGCCACTACTTAAACCAAGAGAGATACAAATGATTCTTATTCGCCCAATATCACTTCGCGCCACTACCATCTTAAGCATTTTTTTACCAGTCACTCATAATTCAAGTCATTTGGGGGAATGGCGTCGCTCCAGCACGAATGAGAAATTTCTACCATATATCTAATTCCAAATATTTGTGACTCCACAATAGTTACAGGAATTTCATTAATTTTCTTTTCGTCGCATTGCTTACAGAAGGTTATTTTTTATCATCGTATAGCGAGGAGCCCAATCATTCTAGTGACAGCGCTTACGACTGTCTTGCAGGCTATATATATATATATAGGTTGATAACCGCCGTGTAGTTTTCAATTTCAATGTGTGACGTTACGTTATTATAAGTTATGGAATTAGCTTGAGTAGTCTGCAATTGACATTCACGGTCTAGATCTTAGCGAGCTTTCTAGGTATAATGTTATTCATGGAGAGATGGTGAGTCAAGTCCCCGCTCAGAGATGGGGAAGTTCTGAACTTAGTAGTAACCGATATACCTTAATATATAGCTTCAAGGAAGCATCAATCACTGTTTTTGTTAGAATGGCTGATCGCTATCCCGTATCTAGTACCTTGAAATATTTAGTTCATGCGTTTGTATGTTGTTGTACCATAGTTTTCACTGGCCGTGTTACACTGTTATTCGCTAATAATTGTTACACGAATTGTTGCATCACTATGGTATTTCAACACAAAGCCTTTTACACCTCTACCTGATTTATGGCCCACATAGCATATTGCTATATGTGTACAAAGGAGTTTAATCCTGTGTGTTAAGCCTATATTAAGCTGAAGCCAGGAAGTCGCTTCTTCGCATTCAGACGATGCCCAACTTGTGCTGCAATCAGACGCCTCGTTACCCTCACAGTGTTACCCTCACAGTGTTACCCTCACAGTGTTACCCTCACAGTGTTACCCTCGCAGTCTTACCCTCACTGTGCTACCCTCGCAGTGTTGCCCTCGAAGCGTTACCCTCACAGTGTTACCCTCGTAACGCGTCCCTCACAGTGTTATCTGGTGTCTCCTTGTGCAGCAGTGAATGCGACGTGTAATTTCAGCGCCCAACAAAGAGTGACTGTTGCGGAATTTTCGGCAAGCTTAAACATATACAATTCTGGTGGAGCCTTATTTTAGGGTAAAAAGTTAAGAAAACTACACAAAAGTGCTTCACATGCTGGAATTCAAGCACTATATGGCAGTCATACTTTTTGTAATACTAATTATCGAGAATCATAGTCAATGTTTGTAAACAAAGGCAATGTTACCCAACTCATAATCCTAAAATGTAGGAGGATTGTCGTCGGTGGCACCCGGTGTTACCAACCTGTGTCGCATTGGAGGCCGGTGTAGCACAGGTGACACCGAAGGCCTGATTGCAACACGTCGTCCGAATGTGTAAAAGTGACTTCTTGGCTTCAGCTTAATATAGGCCTAATATACACGAGTAAACTCATCTGAAAACACATATAGCAATATGCCATAAATTAGGTAGGGGCGTAAAAGGCTTTGTGTTGCAATACCATAGTGATCCGACAATTCGTTTAAGAATTATTAGCAAGAAACAGTGTAACACGGCCAGTGAAAACTATAGTAGTTGCGTGTACATTGCGTCCAACACACATTCCTTCGGTAGTCTTCACGGGGCGACAGCAATGCATGTTTTAAGATAGGTAAAGTCTGTCAGAGTAGACGATATGCGTTATAGCATATGAGGCGCAGTAAGAAAAGAGTATCATAGAGTAGATTAGGTGCATTAAGTCAGATGAGCAAGTACGACCTTCTTTAGCGACCCATCACTGGAGTACTGTCTGCAGGTCCCCTGTGAGGGTCGTTTTATGTCTCGCCTCAACTGTTTTATTCACCGTTATTTACTTTGTGCATATTTTCTCATGCGTCTCCCTCGTAAATGTCGTGATCAGTTGAGGTCATCTATATCATGCTAACAAAATGGCAATAGCTCATAGAGGGTTGGGACGTAAGTCCCGGTGTCTTTCTGGGAGGGCCGGTTGATCCGTCTACTACCGCATATCTAATCTAATGACTGAAATCATAGAGGAGACAGGTTTACTAACGCCAGTCGTACCTTCATCCCTTATCCAAAAAATACTATAATTGTGAAAATACATACTTCTAAAATTGTTAGTCTACAATTCTGCAATTATTGTTGTTGTGTACTTGGGATAGACATCAATTCAGTGACAAAGTATCTACATTATTAATTAATAACTTTAGGTGTAAAAGATGTAGAGATAAAATTACTGCTTAAGGTCTAATCCATATATTTCCAGAGAACAATTTCAACATTAGTAAGATTTCTCAATCGAATGGAGTGCCAAAGAGAACCTAGTTACTGTTCTAGTTTTGTGGTATCTAAATGCAGTATCTCGATACATACCCCATTATAAAGAAAAAAAAAATAGCGCCGTCTTGACAGTTTTCAAAATTAGATCGAACATAGCTACATATTATCTAAAAGTATCTAAAAAAGTATCTAGTTATAAGTTTCTAAGTATCTAGATTCGATCGCAACGAACGCACAACCGCTTCGCGATCATTCATGATTGAGTGAACAGTTCATTCTCCTATCCGCGTAGTTAAAATTAAATTGATGTTTGTAGAGTGAACGTACTCAGAATGACATACCACCATATCTAGTGCTATGGTGTATATCCATTAATAATTGCTTCCCCTCCTAGCTATCAGCACGTGCCCGGCGCTGTGCCTCCGCCGAATTTCATGCAGAGTTTCGAAAATTTTGATATTAACCTCTTCTCTACACTCATAATATTATACGGCTAACGTGTCAGAAAAGAATTTTTCGATTTCAGTCATTAACCCAACTTGCTACCAAACAAATGTCAGTTTTCGTAAGGACAACAAAGTTTAGATTGTTTTTAAAGGCAATATCAAGCCATAAATGGTTCAGTTTCATACGAATGCAATCGTCTGCGACTGAAGATGGAACACTGGGAGGAAGCAGACGTACTCGATCGTTTCTGCCGGCAGTAGACCGACAAACTATTTGCGAATTTGCTACCGAACGTCGTGCGGTCGTGTTCAAGTGAGAAAATTGCTTAATCTTCGATCGAAACAAATCAAAATTACTAGGTTAATGATGGTAAATCAGTGTGTGGAAAAGAGTATCAGTCTTGGCAGATCAGTACCTTTGCAAAAATGTAAAAAATCTTATTTTCTTAATATTTTCCTAAATTCCACAGATTTCTTTTAATGACCCTTTAGCAAGGGTGGGCAAACTTTTTGATTCATACGTATCAACCACAAACCGAAAAAGATACACAGTGTTAATACTTACATCAACTTGTAAGCAAAATTAAAATATAGCTTTTTGCGGTAAAAATGCAAGTTTAGAATAAACCTTACAATAAGAGCGTGCAATAGGTCAGTATATCGAAGATCCTCAAATCTTCTGCGGCCCTGATTAAAGGGAACTATCGGTCCGAATGTGGCCCGCGGGCCGTTAGTTTATCCACCCCTGCCCTAATGTATAGTATTATGATATATACTCTTGTGCACAAGACGAGTGGACATTGTCTTAGGATGTCATTATATTACAGCTGAGTTGATATATTGACAATTATCTTATATATTATACTGATTGCAAGGTATATGCATGCAAAATACGGTGTGTGCGGTGGTAATACTAGGATTACAACAACAATAGCGAAACAAAACTTACGGCAATGACGTCTAACTCGACGCTAAAGGCAACCGCAGATCCCTCGGGAGCCTCAATGACTCCAGGCTTCGTGCCGATGGTGGAGAGATTAGTCTGGCAGAAGTCCGAGTCCACTGTGAAGTAAAATGTAACCTTATAACTTCATTTGAACCTTATTATCGACGTGAGTAACATGATGTTATAGAAATAGAAGTATCTGAAAAGTAACCGAATTGCTTGCCTTGGCATGGTTAAAGAGTTAACTTTTACCCTTTTAGATTTATTTAATACCGAAGGAAAAATTGCATCAAATATTTGTCTATTAAGTTGCAACTCAAAGGCATTTAGGAACCGTGCATTCTATGTAGTACACCTGATCAATTAAATAGTAGCAAACCCGTCTTTAAGACATACGATAAGAGAGATACCGCTCTCAAATACTAGTATACTAGTTTTTTGTGACAAAAAGGCAACTAGGTATATCTCAGGTTAGCAGAGGTCGGCAAAATCGATGGTATGATGGCCATCTCCATCGTTCTTACAATGGCGATGGCAATACCATCGCTCCATCGGGATCGGAACCAAAGATCGCCAATTTTCATCGGCAATGACCTAAGATGAAATAACCGTCGGCGATGGCCATCATAGGGCGTCCGAATCGGCGATCGACCATCGCATTAACACATTTTGAAAATGCAAACATCTCAGACCACAAACATCGAATAAAAGCAGCATCTCTTATAATCTCGGCCTATGCACGATTTTCAAACCAGTAATGCTATTCTTAGCTGATGAAAAGTGCTAAATGTAAGTCCAAAATAAAGTTTACAACCTCTCCTTTGTTTTATTGTTACTCAGTTTCAACAAAGTCTATAAGTATTTTTGTCTCTTTAAATTTTTCAATGTTAAACAAGGTAGCCATCAAGGTAACCATCAAGGTAACCATCAAGGTAACCATCAAGGTAACCAACAAGGTAACCATCAATACCATCAATACTTCCTACATAAGGCTGAAGAGCCTCAGACTGCGCACAAATATTCGACTCGTATGGCATCGCGGGGTCAGTTGACGAGTGTTTTTGCAGCACGACCGTCAGTCAGCGGAGTTTTCTGTATCAAGCTATTGGAATATGGAATGAGTTACCCGCTGCTACTAGGGAAATTTCCTCTGTGCGAAAATTTAAGCAAACTATTAAGAACTATTTGCTGCTATAATAACAGCACTCCACGGAATCCCTTAGCAAAGCTCTCGAGGCGTCCGTTTTGCGTGCCCACAGTGTTTCCTTCCTCCTGCTGCTGTTCTTGCCAGCGAACTTGAGTGTGTTGATTCTCCTCAGTCCTGATTAAATTTTGTCACTGCCGGTGTGCCATCACCTCTGATTTGGTGTGGCAGCATCGCCACATCGTTACTTCTCCTTTTGCTATCTCTATCGTTCTCTCTTATTCTGAAAACTTATTGCCACTTGGTGGACTTGTAGGACTGCTTGTGTTGTACATTATAAGTGAAGCTAGTACAGGGGTATCTTTCTGAACATATTATTTTAAATACAGTTGCCTGAATTAACTCCTAAAGAGCTACCAAAAAGGCTCAATACTATTCCAATGTGATTCAAGAGATTATTTGGTACCTCATCTTTTGTTTTGCATCAATTGTGCTGTGGAATTGTGTTAATAAACTTTATTATTATTATAAAAAAACGAATGTTTCAAACTCGCAAGGCTGTTTTCCTGTAGTTTTAGCCTTATTTCATCATTTCATCAGCATCGGTAGCACAACCGATGACGATGCCCATCGTATGCCATCGCCGATGGCATGTTCAGTTATTTCATCGGACCATTTCTTCCTCATAACACCATCGCCGATGGCATGTTCAGTTATTTCATCGGACCATTTCTTCCTCATAACACCATCGCCGATGGAGAAAATGGCCATCGCCGATTGGTTAATGCGGTTTCCATCGGACAATCGCAATCGCCGATGGATTTTTGCGATGTTCCATCGTAACATCGTAGTTTTTCCAAAGGCGATGGTCTAAACACCATCGGTGAAGGCCATCGTGCCAGGCTCTGCTTTACTGCATTTAAGGATGGTCATACTATAGCCTCAAACTGACGGGCAAAAATATAGGAAAATATCTTTTGGCAGGAAAACGAAAAGAAGTTCTGCAGACGCCCGCAGCACACAAAATGGATTTTTCTGAAGTTACGGGAAAATCTGAGAGCTGCAATACACTTACGTGGTGTTTCGTGCATCCCGGCCTAGGGCCGGGATGCACGAAACGCCCGTATCGCTAAATTGAAATTATTTCTTAAACTGCTTAAATGGCCTTATCCTGAGGACATCTCAAGTTCACCAAATCTCCAATGCACAAAACAGTTGCAGAGGCATTTATCGTCTCTTTAAGTCCTTTTGTTTGCAAATGCTTAAGATCGTCCCTTGCCCGATATCGGCCAATCACAGCCCCTGTTACAAGCAGAGATGGAGCGCGAAAATAAAACGCCAAACGACCAGCTAATTTCTTCCTTTCCTGCTGTGACTAGAGTACAAGCCATATTTTCTTGTTTTAGACGCCTAACAACCAATTTTATTTAACACTGTGTTAACAAGGACGCAACAAAAAATTCTCACGATTAGAAGAGAAAACTCATTGAAAAGACAATTGGGACTCGTCAACAATCTTTTGTTCCCCGTATGGATTACAAAGTATTCGAAGATTTTGTATTCCCTTCTTGTCTAGTACCGTATGCCGACCGAAACAGCAGTGAAAATATCGGTCTAACTTAAAGTTACGCTACTCTCTATATGGAGTCCGGTGTTTCTTTAAATGAGCTGTGCACTTTTAAAATATTCTAAACGAGCAACAAAAGTTAGAAGGCGCCATACTATTAAGGAATATCGCAAGATTAAGGTGTAAAATCAGTTTCATTCGCACCCCTAAAATGTTTTACAGCATCCCATAGACACTTGGATACTACGGTTTCGCAGCTCGTGCGAAGTTGCCAGACATGCAAGAAATTTTTCTGCCAGTTGAGGCCTTGGGTAAACAAAACTAAAATAATATTTTTAAGCGATACTTTTGTAGAAATACTTAGAGAATATAAACCTTCTACAAAATGGACTAAATTTGCACTCGTTATGTTTCCCCGTCGATGTTTTGGTTCTGCAGCTGTTTCTTTATTGCATTTAAGGATGGTCCCAGCACCCGTAACTTAAGTACAAAAATAAAGGAAAATCTCTGTTGGCGGGAAAATGAAAATCGTTAGTGAATGTGCCCGGAGCGCACAAAGTGCATTTTTCTGAAGTTAAGGGAAAGCCTGTGAGCTAAATACACTTAGTGAGGTTTCGTGCATAACGGCCCTGGTTATAAATTGACATTGTTAGATCTGGGAAATGTATTAAAATAAACTTGGTAACTCCCTCTCTGCATCAATGTTACTAAAAAATTTAATGTTTCAATCTCGTAATGCTGTTTTCTGTAGTTTTAGCCTTGTTTCATCGGCATCGGAAGTACAACCGATGACGATGCCTATCGTATGCCATCGCCGATGGCTTGTTCAGTCATTTCATCGGACCATTCTTTCCTCATAACACAGTCTACAATGGAGAAAATGGCCATCGCCGAATGTTTAATACGACTTCCATCGGACCATCGCTATCGCCAATGGACTTCTGCGATGTTCCATCCTAACATCGTAGTTTTTCCGATGGCGATGGTCTACACACCATCGCCATCGTGTTATCGGCGATGGCCATCGTGCCAGGCTCTGCGGGTTTGTACGTTAAGCGATAATGTAAAAAACTTTTAGCACATTTCTTGGGGAACATCACAGCAGTGAGCGTACTTTTGGAGGCCGCACTTACTTCACACGATCTTTGTTTGACCTAAATCTCAATATTCCTGGCCGTAAGTTACCGGGTCGCTTCACGGTGCTGTGGATGTGCCTAAACGCATTTTTTTTTTTTTTGCTGCCTGTAGTGGCCCTTCCACAGTAAACTGCAAGCCATGACATGCGCCCCTCTTAGTTAGCAAGGCCTATTTACTGCTTCAAATAAAATAAAAGGATTGGGAGCTTGCAGCACGACGGCCTAGCTGAAAAAAAAATCAAGTATCTACTGAAACGAGAGAAGGGCAGCTAATTGTAAAGTCTACATGAAATAGACAAGGGCCAATGGCCTAAAACCTTCAGAGAGTGTTACGAGGCGGAAGCCGGGAAACCCTAGAAATTAGGAATTGCTGCGGCAGGGCAGCGTGCAGGTCTTGTAAACTTAATAATATATCCCCAAAACAGTGAAAAATCAGACTCAGTACACTAACGGAATCTTGAGGATGCCTAAGGGGACAATCTGTGATCGACTGCAGCCGTGCATTCCTCTGGGCGCCCGTAAAATTAATCTGCATGGAGAACCAGCACATATTGGGTTTTCTACCTTGGGTGAGCGGTCAAAGCTACCTTATATAATTTTTGTTTTAACTTCTAGTTAACACATACCTGCTGC
>LQNS02276924.1:29246329-29259856 GCA_001587735.2 Parhyale hawaiensis | reverse complement strand
AGCAGTATTATTTCTATCATAATGTATATTAATTACACATACATACATTTATCATGATATCCTAAGCAGTATTATTTTCTATCATAATGTATATTAATTACACATACATACATTTATCATGATATCCTAACACCTTTAGAGTGGCATTTCCTCCAACTCAGGGGCTACCCAGAGCCCCGAACCCAAGGCCAGCTCATACAAACAAAGTGGCGTCCGGTGGCCGGACAATAGGGGCGGCCTGATAACGCGCAGGCCACGCCTGCGCAATCACGTTACAAAGTCAAAGAGTTTCACGAAGTTCAACCTTCTCCATAGTCAAGAGACAAGCTCAAGCATCTGTAAAGCATACACCATCACCCGGAAAGAACACAACCTCCCTACGCCTAAATATGCACAGTTTTGCCCACCCGCAAGTAACTAACCCGGAGAGGGTGCGGAAACACAGACTCTAGCAATAGCTGCCATACTGTTCCCACATTATCAGCTCTCCCTTGTGCCACGGGTGGTTGTAATTAACTAGTCTAAAAATAGAAGCAACCAGGAGAAAGTCATCATCACCATCGGAGTGGCAATGCATATTATTGCGCATTAGCTGCGCGAGAACCTAACCGATGTGCATATTTGCTACTTGCGTTAGATGATTGGTTTCCTGATCTCGTATCAACATCACATGTTTGGTTTGTATTGAGCAGATTCAATTGTGTTTGGGAATAAGATGGCACAGATTAATTATTGACGACTAGACAAGCTGTAAGCTTGACCAATGAGCCTCTCCTGTTTACGGCCATTGCTATAGTCGCTTTTCAGAGGGCCTCACACGTAGGCTGCAGTAAATGTGTACCTATGCAATAATAAATTATGTTCCTTGATATGTATATAATTGCAAGCATACATATATGTCAAGTTATCAGAATGTCACTTCTATTCCCCTCTGTTGTACCTGTGACATTACACTGAAAATATTGTCAATAATTGCACTTTAATTAAGGTTCTCCGTGATATTTTCTCTTAAGAAACTGAATAAATCTCTAACTGGCTTAAAAGCTATTAGGGCTTCAGCCTCCTGTAATGGTTGTCTTTATCACACGTGTCCCTGCTGTCGTACTATAGCTTGACTTGTAGTGTGTAGTGAATTTCTCTTTTGCATGCTACGGGCCTGAGCGCGACTAAAGGCGCGTTTGAGTAGGGGCTGAAATTAAGCCTTCGACGCTTGACTTGTCCTAAACCTAAGACAGGAGCGCTGACTTTGACTCGCTGTATTGAGTTTACGGTATTGATACTTAATCGGGTCCCGCTGAGACTTCCAAAAGCTCAAGCTTGCTTAGTTTATAAAATGGATTTTTTAGCTGGTTGAACTTAATGGGACTCCTTCTAACACTTGCAACACGATTCAGAATGGCATAGCCAAAACTTTTAAAAGAAGTTTTGGACCAGTCAAGCCTGAAAGGCTTAATTCGGCACCCAGTCAAACGTCCCCTAATTTGGGTTTTGGCGGCGGCGCCGCAAGTTCCAATCAGTGCATTTATTTAGTAGCTCTAGAGTCCGTTTAGCCATGGCTGAACCAACATAACATTATTAACCCTTTGCCTCCTGACGGCATCATCAGATGCCACTCTCTATTTTTCCCTATACAAAAGCTATGCATCATGTAAATTACCGAAGACACTGACGGCATTTGTAGTAGCCGATGCAAAAAAATACTGTTTTTTGCAAATAAAACTAATTTTTTTCTCATATATGTGTTTAACTAACCTATATTTCATAAATTTAACAAAAAAAGTGAAAAAAAACGCTATCTGAATTTCAGGAGGCAAAGGGTTAATGCAGGTGACACACGAAAAGATAACGGAATAGATTGCCATAGTCAATCACCCCAATCCACGAGGGCTGACATGTGCCGTCACATACATGGGGAAACGTGATGGGATGATAGCCTTGTGTTAATTTTTCAGCCCCGTGTATAGCAAAAAAAAAAAAAAAAACAGAAGAAGAAGAGGTGCAGGTCACGGGTCAAATTCGTCGATCGCAAATCTGCCTCAGGGCCTCTAGCTACTGACTTACAAGAAACGGCGCATTGCTGACATGAAGAACAAACTGCGGGGAACGTTATGAAGAAAATACAGCCTTTTGTGTGTGTGGTGCTGCTGCTGTTTCTGTGCCACATTAGTGCAGCGATCGAACGTCATCTCCAATCGCCAAACTTTGTTTTAGGTAAGTGAGCCACTTACTCTAGCTTGTATACTACTGATATTCATACCAATAGTGTAACTTATGGTGATTTATAATGCAGCTGCGAGCCACTGCAACACCATAATATTACTGATGAACACTCATTGCTTAAAGTTACGAGACGTATTAATGTGAAATGCTACATGAAGAAGTGAGCACATCTGATTTATTACTCTAATTTCCTCTCCTAAATATATATATATCATTTATCATTGGAATTGATAATGACAGTGCATCATTACTGTATAACTGGACAACTATAAATGAGATATACCGTAAAAACTCCAGATCGAAAGACTACCTTGTTTGTTCAAGCTCCGTTCAGACGGTCAAACTTTTCCTCAAATTTCGTGTTTTCTAACAATTTTGTTCGACAATTATGCTCGGCGACGCCTCGAATTTTGTGATGACGAGGATCCATAGCTGTCTGAAAGCTTTCAGCACTTGCTCGCGGAGTTCGAGAATTCTATTTCGCAGTGTGGATCCCATATTTATTACCTTCACCAAGGAGGTGATGTTCTCGTCTGATTGGTCTGTCTCTCCGTCTGTCTGTTACCAGATAACTCAAAAAGTTATGGACGGATTTTGACGAAACTTACATGGGTTGTTAGGTATGTTAGGAGGAACAGATGATCATTTTTTGGCAAAGATCTGTCCATCCCTAAATTTGTTTATTTGTTGACCTATTTTTTTGTTAGTAGCGTAACTTAAAAAGTAATGGACGGATTTTCAAAAAATTTACATGAGTTGTTGGGTTTATTACAGAGAGTAAATGATCAAATTTTTGTGATGATATGTACGTTCGTTTATTTGTCGCTGTGTTTGAATTTATGTTTGTTAGCGCAATAACTCAAATATTATAAATACATCTTTATGAATTTTTCAAGAATTGTTACTAATGTTAAAAGACATAATAAATTAAATTTTGGTGATGATTGGTAGGTCCGTTTGTGTGTTTGACTAATGTTTGTTAAAATACTTGTTAGCGCAATTACTCAAATATTTTGAATGGATTTTTATGAAATTTTCAGGACTCTTTAGTCATGTTGAAATACATAATTGATAAAATTTTGGTGGTGATCGGCTTGTCCGTTTGTGTGTTTAACTTATATTTGTCAAAATATTTGTTAGCAGCATAACTCAAAAAGTTATGAACGGATCTCCAATAATATTACAGACACTGTTAATATTATCAAAAGGCACCAGTGGTCAGATTTTGGAGTTGATAGAAAGAAAATCATGGTTTCGGAGGCGATTTGTATTTTTCATTACCGCTGCCTTGCATGGCGGAGGTATGCACTCCCAGAGTGCTCTAGTTTATGGATGGCTTCATTATGGGAGAACTAGCAATAACTTATCATTTTTTTAAAGCATTAACCAGTGTATTAAGTTTTCTGCTCCTGTTTTATTCCAATTTCTGGACAAGCGAGAAGCAATCGGCAACTACGTAAATGTTGCGCGCACGTTGTTGAATAAGGTAGAGAAGTGTTTGCTGGCTGTACCAGAAATTTAGCAAAGGGCTGACTGCTTATATTTAGTTATGTTGTAATATTATCATTAGCGATTGAAGCAAATATATACTACACTCAGAGCTGAGCTGCAACCTTTCCTTGAAGAAAAGTAGGGAAGTCTATACTGTTGAATTATTGTTTTGTTTTTAGTGGCAGATCAAGTTAAAGAAATAGAATTATTATTTTAGCGGTGCATGTTTATTTTGAAGCCCATTTCGCTTATTTCCTCCATTACAGATCTGTCATTTTCCCTGTTTTTCTAAATTTCCTATTTCTTTTCAGGCTGCAGTTCCACGGCTGCTAACTTCGTCTCACCTGGCGGCAAAAGGGGCTAATCTGAACTTTCTTAATCTTGTTACATTGCAGCCTATGCTTTGTGAGAGGAGACACAAATTGAAAATACTATTATAATATCAATAACAAAAATAAAAACTGACTTAAGAAAGCTCCAAATATCTGAAAGAGATTCCATTATTTTTGAATATGCCTGCGACATCGTGAATCAATATAATTGAGGCCTAATCCGTAAGGACAGCATTCATAATGAGGTTTAACCGAGCTAAGTCTTGAAAAATTATCTTGACTACTCATACACTCAAACAAAGCATCAAAAAGTCAGTTTGTTGTCTTTGTCATATAGCCAACGTACAAATTTAAGTACAAAACACGCTAGCCTTTAGTGTCGTTGATGGAGTTCTTTGTGGCTTTGTGAGGTTGGAAAAAAATGCTGCGAGTGTTCGATCCACAGATAAATGGCATACACTGACGACTAGTTTTTTCTGAAGTCAAACGACCTCGATTTTCTCCGAAGCAACCGCTTTGGTTGAACCAGCTTTCCTATTTTAATCTTATAATGAAAGAGGCTGCTCTGGGTCAGTTTCATAGTTAGAAATATAACCACAATTGGTGAATGGATGTTTAATTAATAATAAATTTGCTGCTAGCCGCATCTGTAGAAATTAACGTTATTATTTTTATTCATTTTTACAACAAGTGCATTTACTTTTTCCTGCGTAATTTAGCAGCATTTTTGATTATGAGACAATTAAATTATGTATTTTTTCATTCTTTATATAGATATAGAAGTTGAAATACATCTAAAATTGGATAGATGGTATTATTAAGGCCAGCCAAAATGAAGATCGTATATGAGCGCACTTAAAAACGGGTGCACTCTGAGAGCGCATACTGGAGCAAAGCAAGGCAACTGTAACGAAACATTCATAATGGTTCTAAAACCATGATTTATTTTGTATCAAAACCAAAATTTAATTATTTGTGCCTTTTGACAGTTATAACAGCTTCTGGAATATTCTTCAAAATCCGTTAATAACTTTTCGAGTTATGCTGCTAACCAGCACTCTGACAACCTTTTAACCAAACAACCAGACTAACAGACCATCAAGAGCAGTAAATCATTTATGTCTGTACATTTCATAAAGATCCATTCATAATTACCTCCTCCAAGGAAGTTGTGTTTTTGTCTGTCTGAATGTTTGTCTGTCTGTCACCAAGGTAACTCAAAAAGTTATGACCCGATTTGGACGAAATTTACAGGGATTGATAGGTATGTTAGGTAACACAGGAGATTACCTTTTGGTGAAGATATATCCATCCGTTTGTTTGTTTGTCTGCCGCACTTTTCTCAATGTCATAACTCAAAAACTTATGGATGGATTTTTATGAAATAAACACGAGTTGTTTGGTATATAACAAAGAGTAGATGACCAAATTTTGGTAATGATTCGTTTGTTTGTCACTGTTTTTAATTTTATGCTTATTAGCACAATAATTCAAAAAAATGATGAATGGATCTTTATAAAATTGATAGGGGTTGTTAGTAATGTTAAAAGACATAAATGATTAAATTTTGGTGCAGATCGATGGGTTCGTTTGTATGTATGACTCATGTTTATCATACCGTTTGTTAGCAGCATAACCCAAAAAGTTATGAACGGATCTTCAAGAAAATTGCACCAGCTGTTATTACTATCAAAAGGCACAAATGATTCGATTTTGGAGTTTATAGAAAGAAACTTATGGTTTCAGAGCCAATTTGAATGTTTTGCTACCGTTGCCTCGCTTGGCGGAGGTTTGGGCTCTCAGAGTGCTCTAGTTTTTTAGGTTATTTCGCTGATAAGCATTAAATCAAACACAAAGACAAACAAACGAACAAAAAAGATATCATTACAAAAATTTTGTCATTTACTCATCGTATTATACCTTACAACTCATGTGAATTTCACAAAAATCCCTCCATACTTTTTGAGTAAACGGTGCCAAGAAAAATAGGTAGACAAACAAACAAACGTTTGAACGGATCTTAACTAAAAATTAACCTTCCGTTGCTTTTAACATGTCTAACAATCCCTAAAAATTTTGCCTAGATCCGTTGATAGCTTTTTGAGTTATTTTGGTGACACACAAACAAACAGAGAGACAGACAAACAGGACAAAAACATAACCTCCTCGGCGGAGGTAAAAATACTGTAGTCTTGAAAGAGCAGTTCCATGCATCGCAAGGATCAAATGGAGCAATATTATGCAACGAAGAGCACTGGTATTGCTCTTTTCCAGTGGTTTTCTCAATAATTTAAGGTTCAGATATGTCTTCCATCACTCAAGCGACAGAATAACTCCTGTGTTTCAAAACTGTCTATCTCTAGAGGCTTATTTTTTGTATCGGTTCTTTTTACTCGTAGTTGCTGCTCAGAGGCATGCGCTGAACGGTTAGACCCATGCTTCACAATACGTATTATGAAGCGACTTACAACGGCGGTGATTTTGACGATGGTTTTGGCTGCGAATATTTGGCACGCTAGAGATGAGTGTCATACCATAGCTTTAAATGGTTGCACGAGATCCGTTTAAAAGCTATTTAAGATATAAGTATGAAGAAAGGTTAAAACAGATACTAGTCAGGATTACTGCAAAACGATCATCGTCGTACGATCGGTTCAAATATCACCGAATTTGAGTTACGGTTTGATCGACCGGTCGTGGCCAGTACCTAGCCTTACTTGTACACAGCGGTGTGCATCGCCTTGATTGGGGCGATCGAAAGCAAGAGGAATGTCTATAGTTTATATCTGTTTTGCGTCTAAAGCTCGGACAAGCCATGCTGGCAATTACTAATCAATAAACAAATTTGAAAGAACTGTTTATATGTAATTCCTAGGAATAGGTATGAAAGTGAGCCTTGGTCAGTTATTAATAGGTATTATTCTAAAAGCTATATAAGGAAGAGTAGGTATGGGGTAAAAATAAATCAATTACAGATTTAATGATCTTAATGCTGAAGATAGAACAGTAGATATTAGGATGAAACTGTGTCAATTAGAGATATGTACTTACTTATTTAATGTTAAATAAGGCTGAGCAAGTTTCTGTTGCGGTTTCATTGCACGTCTGTTATATTAGCTCAAATGAATAAAAAGTTTAAATGGGTTAGAAGAATTTTATATGAGTTGAATGAGATGAATAGTGGAAAGAACATTTACTGGCGCTACAAAAGATAGTTGAATAGAGAGCATTAACAATAGCTCAATAGAATGAACGGTGATACTGTCAGTGGAGCTTAGATGATTAATTTCTTAAGGTGGATTACGTGAGCTAAAAAAAAGGATCAGAATCTAAATACTGTTACTTGATGCTTACACGAGTGTTACTAAAAGGGTTTTAAAAGAGATAAAAGAAAACTGGGACGCCCAAGGCTGTACGACCATCACTCGCGGTGGGGGCAAACTGCAACGCCGTCATTTTTTATGCCCAACTTACCCTAGTGTTTCGGAATTTTTCATATCTAGCTCAATCCACTTGACTTCCTTCGCAAAAATTGTGGTACATTGCTCAACTCCTTAACACTTTTTGTGGGTGGACAGACAAATAGGCTTAAATTTTCAACGAAAGCATTATCACTTCTCTCACTGCGTTCGCGGGTGATAATAAAACGTATAAAGCCTTACTGGAGCTTAGTGGGTTAATTTCGTAAAGGAGATTAGAAACTTAAAAAAAGATCAGAATATAGAAACTGTTAAGGGATACTAAAACGGATAGTTGACTAAAAAGAACTTAAAAGAGCTTCAATGAAAGGGGTAAAAACTGTAACTGGAGCCTAGAGGGTTTATTTCTTAGAGGAGCTTTGACGAGTTAAATAAACATACGGATCTACAAACTGTTAATGACTGCTAAAATGGATAGTCCACTAAAAGGAATTAAAAGGGCCTAATTTATTGAAAGACATCATTTAAGGTAGTTATAAAAGGAGTCCTAAAACAATTACTTGATGTGATCAATCGAACTTAAATTAAAAAAAAAGAAGTATTTGAAGAAACAAAAACAAAAATATGGTGAAAGTTGTTCCAAGATACTACACGAGCTTAATGAGCTCTACGACCCAAATTTTTATGCATTATGATCTATAATATTTCTGCTGATATTTCCCCATTACTGAGGGATAAACCGTAGTCTTCACTGTACCATATTTTCTTCAGGTGGAAGGCCTGATATTCAATGATTCTTTGATGTACGGCCCATTACAATTCACAGCAAATTACCTCAATATATGCATAGTTTATTACAACTGATCAGATTTTATCCTAGTTTTTTTTTTACAGTTTGCAACATTTTATCATAGTTTATTACAACTTTTTACAATTTTACTAATTTGTCGTAATTTATCAAAATTTATTATAGTTTACTGTCGCTAAGATTTGCTTTAACTTAACAATGTCAATTTTTTCTTTTGTTCAAGGGATGAGCCTTATATTGAGTCTATATCTTTCTTCTTTTTATAACTTGTCATCATATACCAGAGCACCCTTCAATTATTTACCACAGTTCACCACAATACTCCACAGTATTGTGCATCGCAGTTTACCACAAATTACCACAGTTCACTGCAGTTTACTTCGATGTACTGCACTTTACCATGGTTCCCAACAATTCACTGACTTTCAGCAGAATTTGTCACAATTTACTTTCATTCAGATTTTGTCGTTCTGCCTTGTCATTTTATAACGTCCAAAGGTAGACCTCGGGGCACGTGCTCAGTATTTCGCCTTTGTTCTCTTCAGCAAATAGAGGCACTGCCCCGAACTGCTGCACTCGATTTGGCGCCGTGCGAGAGCTTCCAATGCTGATATTATTGATCTTTTTTATGACCCTGGAATCTAGTTTCTTTGTTCTGAGTTGAAATAAAAACTGAAAGCTATTGTTGAAGTTTGTTATTTAATCCGTCGTATCTGAGAGCGTTTCAGGGCAACCCTGCAGCATATCACAGGGTTTTGCAACAGTCCCATCGTGTGATACTTCAGTTACACGTGTATGATCAACCTTAAAAGCTTATTCTCAGTACCGCTAACGGTAAATGTATTCTTTCCGTGAAACAATTATTTCCAGTAAAAAAAATAGGGGTAAAGTACTTATTTGCCACAATGGAAGCAAACAAAAAATAAATAAAATAACCGCGCACCTCTGAGGGGGGGTGCGTCAATTCGGATATCGGAGTCCTTATCAAAGGCCCATTTCAAGCATTAGGGACTCGTGTTGCACGGTTGTAGAGACGCAATAAATCGAAACGAGGTCGATCCTCGAGGTCATCACCTTTCTCTACTAATTCTAAGACTCTGCGGACGGTAATCCCCCTGACCTTCAGCCCCCTGACATCAGTCTCGTAGTGGTCCGGCGAGGAGGAAAGCAGATGTATCAATTCTTGCTGCTTCCAGTGATACATAAAGCTGCCTTATCACAAACTATTTAGTGCTAGTAAAATTGCCTAAAGAGGATAAAATTTAAGAGTGTGTCCCACAGAATACTTCTAGGGTTTAAAGTCAATCATAAACATGTAAAATGAAATGTCAGAGGACTTTACAGATCTCCGTATAAATGCACATATTACAAGAGTTAGTTATGAAAAACATTATTAAAACGCAGTTTATTGGTTGCTAGCTCGCTTCTTTGGTTGATTGTCCTCACTATCCCATTAAGAGGAATTAGATAGGAGAAATTCATTTCCTAAAATGCAAGGAATTTTTTTTGTCTCAATAAATCATTCGAATTTCAGCACTGAAAGTTCTTAAATTACAATCTAGTAGTTCAGCTATTGGATTGCACGTCTTTTCTTTATGTAAAGAATATTGCTTTCTTCCGAGCTCGCGATGCGTAAACTAAATAGCAGCTTAACAAAGGAAAATGATAAGATATAAAATATTTCTGAAAATGATAATCGAACAAAGGGCAGTAAACAGGGGCTTCGTTCAAGACATTTTATATTTCCGGCTTTTAATGAAGATGCGAGCCACTAAGTGTATAGGAATCATGTTATACGTGAATTTAAGCCGTGTTAGCTGCTGTAGAGATGACAGTTAAAGCACAGTAGATGCAATTTTAAACCAAGGTTGAAGTGAAGACGATTGATCTATAAGACATGTCTATTTAAAAATGGACGTTCCGACCATATAGGCCATTATCAATCATTTACAATAATACCCAATATGTAATACCGATGGTACAATTGATGAAATTTGAAATTATTGCTTACAAACTAGTTAGGCTACACAACTGTGGCGCTCATTTCAGGGGTATGAGGATTGCGCTTCATTTAAGTTGAATTAAGTTGAATTTTCTATGCTAATAAATAATGATTATAAGATTCTATAAGGTCTGTGAGTGAAGTTGTTAAGCCTAAGATAGAAAGGCTTGCTGTATTATTGGAGTATCACGCAGCATTCTAATATTAATTTCACCATGGAAACGGACATGAACGATAGGCTTCCTTTATAAGACTGTTTAGTTCAGCGAGGAGACAATAATTTCAGTACGGCTATGCACAGAAAAGATTTTATAATAGTGGCATGTGCCTCAGCTTTTTGCAAGTTTGTCCTCTCCAAGTTAAGGTCAATTGTATTAAGACTTATATCGCGGCTATGATATATGTTCAGATTTTATACCATTGCACAATGAATTTGATTTTTTTAAAGCAGTACTTCTCGAAAAATGGTTATCCTCTCCATTTATAAATCAATTTCATCAATAAGTACTTAGACTGTAGGTTTTCTTCTACAACTGCAGTGTAATGTTGACTTTAAAGAAAAAAGCTTTTTATTTCTCTGTCTCTCCTCGGCCATCAGTCGAAGAAATTAACCTTTAAATTATTTTAGCGAGTAACTTTAGGATAGGCGCTCTGCTTTCATTTAAGGATAAGTTACCTGCCCTGCGCTCTCCTCTATTGTTTACAAGTACCTTTGCCCATGCATCGTGTGGGTCTGTGTACGTGGGGCCATCCACATGAGCCTTGAAACTTAGAGGGATTGAGCATTTGCAGAGCTGGACGCAGATACTCTAAAATCTATCTAGATACTAGATACACCCTTAACATGTACCTAGATACAGATACTAGATACAGTTTTTCAAATGTATACAGATACAGATACTACATACTTCAATGTATCTATAGATACAATGATAGATGCTTTTTTCTATTTACAACCGCATGAAACTCCATGTGGTTTAGCTTTTACAACGGGCCTCTGCACTCTGTCATACATCTATTGTCATGTTCAGATTTCAAATCGCTATACAAATTACAGGTCAAGTGGTAGCTACAGTCATGAGCTTATTTATTGGCCCGGACTCCCTCACGGTGCAATAAAACACACACATTGTTCGTTAAATCATGTGAAGGAGGTTGGAATAAAAGTCCGGAGATACTATCATATGCATTTGACAGTATTTCCATCTGTTCCTTCCGAAGCATGAATTGAATGCTCAAAAATAGAAGTAATAAAGAAGTTATCAACTATACTTCAAAATTCACAAGTATAAAATTATTTCCATCCTATTTCTAATGATCGACTGCATGACCTATGGCCTTAAGTACTTGCTGCAGCCTTTTGCTATAATTTTCTACCAACTTGAATCACTCTTCAGCAGAAATGTTACTCCACTTTTTCATACACTTTCCCTCTGATTGAATGTATGTGTTTCTTTGATTTTTTTCCATATCTCTCAACTTCAATATTCTCCATAGATTCTCTATTGGATTGAAGTCTGGACTCTGAGAATGTCACTGTAAAACATCAATGTCACTCGAGGGAGCAGCCGTCAAAAAATGACGGCAATAATTTTGTGATTTGGCTTTTTACTGTTCTTGCTCCCAGTATACGCTTTGTCATAAGATAGGTCTCATTCCGGCAGGCGTGGTCTTCCATTAATGAAACGTAAGTTGTACAGCCATGAGTTTTGAGAGAGCCAAATACTACCCTCGCAAGGTAATGGAATTGGGCAAACGTTGAGCAGCACAAAGAAAATATAGCTCAGTGGAAAAAATTCAACGGAAATTCTCAGGGCTTACCGTAACCTGGATACCAGCAGATAGCTATACCTTTTAGGGGTAAAATTTGGCTGGAATGTAAATAGAATACGAAAAAGCGTCTGTTCAGCGGGAAGTTTCAGCTGATACGAAGAGATTCAGCTAAAGAAAGCATGAGTGAAATGGATTATACCCAATAGGAGCGAAAAATTCAACCAAGACTGAACCTTTCGAAGTGCTACAAAGAAATTCAGCTAAAGAATATGCGATAGAGGCCTAGCTTATGCCCGTAAGGATCAAAAATCCCATTAAAGGTACCGGTACTGCTTTTCATCTACCACGCTCAGAAGGACCGAGCTAGTTTTGAGAGCGAAACGAGATTCAGAAAAAGTAGTAGTTCCACTTTTGACTATATATTTCAGAACCTATATATGTCACGGTAACTGCATGGGCTGAAATTTTATGGTATCTCAACTTGTTTTTCAGTTGATGAATTTTCTCCTATCTAAATTCTCAACAGCGGGAGAGGACCAACCAAAAGAGGGAGCAAGTAAGCGTGGAGCGGCCAACAACAGTGTATAATTATACAGTGTTTTGTGTAATTCGGTGCACATATTTTAACTATACGTAGAAAAACGCAAAATAAAACTATTTTCACTAGTGCAAAACACCTCATAACTTCTTCGTTTTCGAAAACTGACGACCTGAAATGCTTGAAGGTTTCCTCTACAAATAGGCTTTTGGTTGCAGGCATGGAATAAAATCTAACTTCTGAAGCAGGGTGCTTTCACGCGTTTTAGCGTATGAAGAGAAATATCAAATCTAATCTAATACTAAGAATGGCCGTCGTGTGTTTATAAATATATATATATATATATGTTTTTATATATATTTCGACAGGTTGTAAACTGTCGCCATCGGTACATCTGCGTGTCTGCAACGTGCAGTAATTGGAGTCAACGCAACGGACTATAGTTGAAAATTGACGAAACATTTGCTTGATTTGAAATTTCATTTATACATTAGGAACAGCCGGTATCATAGTTACACCTTCCTATGGTAACCTCCCTAAATTTTGCAAGCTTTCAAGAACTAAATTTAACAACTTTGCCCTCCCACCTGATAAGCTGGAGAACAGCGAAACGCGCGTCATGGGTATCTAAATTTCTTCAACTACTTCTAATCGATATCTACATTTATGCCATTTCAAGAAAATATATATATTTATATGTTTGGTGTCACGCTCATAACGAAATAGATAGGCGGAATTTAGCCCAGGTTGGAGGCCCTGGTTGTCATCTCAAGCTCCATTGAAAGTGATGGGCAGCAAATAGGCCGGGTTGCAGAAGATGGCAATCGTATATTAAGCAGGGACAGTTGAAATTCCAACAATGAAGACATCGCAGGCTTAGTCTGATTTGTACGAGTATTAGCTTCTCCATACATCGAATCTACGGCAAAGTATAGGGCGACCTT
>LQNS02276924.1:29232204-29242797 GCA_001587735.2 Parhyale hawaiensis | reverse complement strand
ACTAAGACCATGCTCGTGTCCAGGTCGCGTACAGTGGGACCTCTTTTTCCTGCACTCATGCTGGATGGTGTATCACTTCCTGTGGTTGATGACTTGGTAATCTTGGGTGTCAATTTTGATTCAAAGTTGACGTTTGAGCCCCACTTTCGTTCGATTGCCTCACGTGCATCGCAGAAAATTGGTCTTATGAGGCGTGCTTGGAGGGTGTTTGGCTCGGTAGAATTGACACGTCGCTGCTTTAATTGCTTTGTCCTCCCTCTTCTGCAGTACTGCTCTGTAGTCTAGGGTTCTGCTGCCGATTGCCATCTGTATTTGCTTGACAAAGTGGTTCGTCGATGTGCGTTCGTGTTGGGTGGTGTTGTGCCTTGTGATCTGGCACATCGTCGCAGAGTTGATAGGGTCTGTTTTTTGTATAAAATCTATAACTGCCCTAGTCATCCACTGTCTGAGTTTCTTCCGGATCCATTTGTTCGGGTGAGGTATACTCGGCGTACTGGTGCTCTTTATGAGTTTGCCTTGCAACCGTTACGATGCCGTACGGGACAGTATTCCCCTTCGTTTTTTCCATCGTGTGTGGATGTTTGGAATGGTCTTGATGGCTCTGTCTTTGCTGGTGCGGGTATTGGCAGCTTTAAGCGATCTGTACGCAGAGCTATTCTGTGATTTCGGATCTTCTTTTTTCATTCTTTTGTTTTCTTCACCCGCTGGGCTGGTTGCGTGGGGGTTTGTTAACCTCATGAAGTTTCTCCGTTCCTACGTCGCCAGTCTGGTGTGATTTAATAATAATAATAATAATTGGGAGAGACATCCTGCACAGCTAAGAACTCCTTCTTCAGGAGTGGCTAACTCTTAGCGGCCAAAGCTTCAGAGGCCACCTTAATCCATATTCTTCCCTCTGCCGCCTTAACTACAATGATAGACGTCTCTAAGCTCCGTATATCGCCGGCAATAGGACGTGTTTGCATGCATAAGTGATCATCTCTTTGACTGAGTTTCTCGCCCGTTATTCTTTAGTCATCTATATCCTACTGACATAATGGCAATAGCTCATAAAGGGTCGGGGCGTAAGTTCCGGTGTCTCGTTGGGAATGGGCCTGTTGGTTCGTTTACTGCCGCCTTTCTATTCTAATCCAGCTATCTTCAAATCTCTTTCAACTGTGTGTCGAGATACACTAGCTCCAGGGCCACTCTGAGCATCTACAATATATCCTTTGCAGTGTCCCTCGGGTTTTGGTTGGAATATCTAACAAACTTTCGAGCAGTTTCTCAGACACAACCCTTTTCATCCACGTGCTATCTTGTTTTTGACATGATCTTGTTGAGCAAGTTTTTTTCTAATAGCTCGAACAGTTGACTTTGGAATGTTTAACTTTTTGGAAATCTTATCATAGCCTTCCTCCTTAATATGACAAGTTAGAACAAGCTTCCTGAGGTCTTCAACGTGTTCTTTAACGTTCATCATCAGAGTAATCTCTTATTTCTATGAAAATTTACCGTCACAATTATCTAAAATGGAATGATATCAAACTTCGTACGACAACATAATTTGAATACAAAGTTCTAACCACAAATATACGTAGGAAGACTTCAAAGCAGAATTACAAAGTATACACAGCTTGAATATACAAAAATAATACGCCGTGTCAATAATTTTGAACCTGCAATATTCACACTCTGCTCACTACTTCCTTGTTACAACGATTTTCAAAACTTCTACTTGTTGAATTGGATGGAACGGGTGGAAATACGTACATAAGATATGATTATATGCGATTGACTGTTATTCCAACCTCCTGCACATGATTATTAGAACGATATTAGTGTTTTATTGCCCCGGGTCAATAAACATGTAGGCATGCTCACATGTCATGACTGTACATAACTCAAAACAATTGTCAATTGACTGTGTTTAATTGCACCACTTTGAGTTCTCATTAATAATGAATACATTCTAATAGGGTAGATTTTTCTATACCCAGTCGGAAATCATGGTTGTTGTTATTATAGTCGAATAGTGGTGTACGAGAGATTAAAGTCGATTGTGGATGATGAAATAATGTAGTAGATATGTCGACCATAACATAACGTTGATTTTAATATATTTAGGTCGATATTGGTGGAGGCGATATTGGTTGTTTAAGGTTGGTCAGGAAACGAAAATCTATGGTAGTACATGGATGTTTGACGACTATATATGGTAGATGGTTGTGCAAGGATGTTTAAAGACTATGTATGGTAGAGCATATGCTAGAGCATATAACTATGTTAGCTTATCAACCGATTTCCGTACGTACGATCATGAGGGGAATTCCTCCCATTAGCCTATATGGGACAGAATATGTATGGATTGCCATGGATTTTAATAATATGGCTAGAATTGGCCAAATATATTTTGAGTTATTGTGCTAACAAGCATAAAATTAAAAACAGTGACAAACGAACGAACGAACAAACGGATCATCACAAAAATTTGGTCATTTACTCTTTGTGATATACCTAACAATTCATAAGAATTTCATAAAAATTTGCCCATAACTTTTTGAGTTATGGCATTGAGAAAAATGACACAGACAAACAAACAAACGGATGAACGGTAGAAGTGGTTTTCAATTAATAGACAAGGAAGATTGTATGGATTGTTAGGGACATTAAAAGCAGTTTTAGGCAGGTATTGAAAAACTCAATAGAACACGGAACTGAAATGGCAACCGTTACGTTCTTCTGCAATATATAAGGGTGCCGTATACTTTGGCCATCGCTGCAGCCTGGCTTAATTTTTGCGTTTTCTTTAGCGTGACAGAAAATAGGCAGATAAATAAACAAAGTAATTATTAAAAAAGAATTAACAATTAGAAACATAAATACACATCAAGAAGATAAATACTCATCGGTCTTAATGATATTGTTCATGTTTTGGGGAATATGGTGCGTAGAGACAGTAATATGATACACGAGCTGAGTTAACACATTAAGACTACTAGCGTTAATATTCACCTCAGTAAATAACTTTTTTCACAACTTGTTACCGGTATATATTATACGGTACTGTATAATGAAAATGTAAATGTTAAATTTTCGCCAGATTCAATCAGTTTTTTATTATTAATGAAGAGAAGTTATATTAATGTGAAAGCAGTACGTTTATTTATATTCATTAAAACGATTTGGTTAAATTGAAAACAAAAGCTCCAGATTTGTAAGAAGGGCAGAGCTTTATTCTCACCAAAGGAAAGTAATGACTCAAGAGGACACAAAAGAAAAGGCATGTACCTACCACGTCTTTGCGGAGTTAACTGACTTTACCGCTATTAAATCCAAAGTTTCGCAGTGACTGTTCCCGACGCTTTATCTGAAGCATCAGCGATACATTGATTTCTTTATGGCTCATGCAAGTACAATGAAACAAAGGAAATTGAGTTTAACGATAATTTTACTATTGTGGCTAGAGCTGATTTGTGTCTCACGTAGAACACAAAGGAATCAATGAGCACATCCATCAATATCACCTTCGGCCGCTGTTTGAATTTTGCTCGATACTCCAGTCGTTTGCTGACGCTAAGAGCGGGAGGTTTGTTGAATATCTTTGTTAAGGGCGTGGACAGGGTCCGCCTCAGCAATAACTATTAGCTCAACTAGGAAATAAAACTTGTCCGGTCGGTGGTGTGCACGTCGAGCGAGGCTAAAGGAAATAACACATAAAACTCATTACACATATATTAAAGGTTTACATCAATAGCCAACCATGCACCTAAACGTGCAGCAGCAGTGTGCAACAAATGAAGTCTTAGGGCTCGGTGTCTAAAGAATTTCTAGAGCAGAATATATATGCAGGTATGCTCGTAGGTCATATTCAGTAACGTACGGTCACGAACCTCATCGTATCTCTCACAGTTAAGGCCTGGATTTTCTGCCATCAATAACTTGGAAACAGAAATACACGGTACCCTAGTTATAACAATTATCACATGAAAAAGAGACTCATTTCCAAATTATTTAGATTTCTTTCATTTGACAAAACCAAGGATAAAATATTTTACTGGGGTAACAAACTAGCGCAAAGGCTTTCCCCTTTCTGGGTTCTTAAAAATCACTGTAGCTATCATTCGGGGCTTAGAAGTTTCGAGCAGTACGTCTGTGATGTACAATTAGAATTAGCATGCTAAGCTTGAGTCTACGACCTCAGTAAAAAAACATAAAGGAGGAACGCGTACAACGCCATAATACACCTGAGCACAAAGGTCCCTTCAGAATATAACACGTGAATGGGACCAGTGAGTCAGACACAAGAGGAAGAACAGAACAGGGTACAGCACACTAAGACCAAGAAGACAAGCCTCCCACAAATCCTCTGTCCAGTGTTTTGTAAGAATATTCCTACTAGAGCTGCTCAGCTCTGTACATCGGCAGCACTAGACAACATTTCAAAGCCTTCGTTGACAAACATCTAGGTATATCAAGCAGAACAGGTTTACCACTTGCAAAACCTACACATTCAGCTCCCCGTCTTCATGCAGGACAAAACAACCATTCAATTAGCAGGAAAGACATAAACTTTTCTAATCCAATAAAACTTACAACTCTGGAATCACTTTATATCTATAAAACAAAACCCAGCCTCAATGTAATGACCACAGCTGCACCACTCGTCGCGATCCATAACTGACGTTTCTCCTCCAACTGTATACTGGCTCTTTTCTCTCCCCATCCCATATCGTCCGACTCATATATAGGGACCCACCCAAGCGTTGCCGCAGTCTTTCGCCTTTTAGGTCTCCCCCTGTTAGCATCGACCCAAACCTAGGCTATCTCAAATAAAGTTACTCTTTTAATTACATGCTTGTATCTTTTAACATTCTGATGATGAGAGATTGACTATCCCAAAACGTCAAATTTCAAGTTTAGTCGACTTGTATTTAGTACTTTAATTTTTCCTATTGCTTTCTCTGTCCAGCCGCCAGAGCCTTTTAGCCATTTCTCTTACATTACAGTAAATACAATTTTATGTTCATCGATTCCTTCCTGGAAACGCGCACATTGCAATATATTTATTTTTTTTTTTAACGTAGTACAAAAAAGTTCATATAGTCGTATATAGTGTTGCGATACATATGTGCAGCAGGTCAGTCAGATTTCAGCCACGCCGAAAACTAGATCTTCACCGACGACGCTGATTGCTCCCTCCATTTTATTAAACCTCTTGGATGACGCCATGCACAGTCGATCGCTTATTTCTTTAAATCATACATATATTCGTAGCCATGATACCAGTGTAACGTAAATATCTTCAACTGCACCAAATTTCATAACAATTTGAAGTGATTGGGTGACTGTTACTCTTTTCTCATGCAATAACAACGTTGCTGGCTCAGTGAGACAAGAGACAATGATGACGATACATACTCAGTACATAGGTCACAATGAAGAATTGAGGCACTCTTAGAAGCCGTGCGTATATGTATAAATTGGTTTGTGGTATCATTAAGTAGAAAAATGCACTTCTTTCTCTATTACCGTAACATGGGCATAGTTTGTGGCTCTGAAAATATCCAAACTCAGTTTTTCGACGACGACTAGTGGGCCCGTGCGTGAAAAAATCATGCAATAATTAATATGTTTGCTCTCTTCTCTGACTTGCCGTTTCCACATTTCCCAGCTCACACTTATTAGCAACTCTTATTCCCTTCTGTTATCTTTCTGCTTCACGTCTTTCTTGCTACTGTGTCGCGCAGGCGTTTCATCTCTCTCTCCATTCGTATTGCACGTCTACCATCTTCGTTCTAGAGACTGTAGTAGTGTCGGTCTGCTTATACGTTCCCTATCCTCTTTCTTAATTAAACGTGCATCTTCCTAAGTAAAATCTTGAGTAAAATCTATTCTAATACTATGAATGACCATCGTGTGTTTATGTATTTATAAATTTAAATATTTATTTGTAGGTTTCGTGTCACTCTCTTAACGAAATAGTTACGTGAAAAGTAGGCTAGATTGTAGATTTCGTAATTAAGTAGTTTTTTCATGGAAATCGATGACCAGGTTGCAGAAGTGTAATCCTTATCCCTTTGTATCTGGATACATTTCTTGCTTCAAACAACTCTTGACATTGAAACGATAGAGATACTTTCATCTTCTCGTAGTGCGATTATGGGATCTGATGTTTAACACTTTCTCCATACATCGAAACATACTGTATGTTTGTCCTCAGTTCACGACGTACAAATTCAGTACCGTACCACGAAACTATGCTTTTTCACAAAGCAGCAGACGCATTTCTTTCTGCTTTCTGTCATCTATTAACAATGAATTTTCTCTTCAAGCCGAGCTTCAGGAGAAAAAGCATATAGATGTACTGAAGGGTCATGGGTCGGTATCATGGATAAGCTACGAGGAACTATATAGTTTAAATCACTCATGCTCTGCTGCTTGCTAATGTAAGTTTTTCTGCACCTCTTCTAAGGCATGGGACGATTGTGCTGCTAATTCAGGGTGTCTAGCAGTCTGGAAAAAAGGGAGAATAGGGAAAACTCAAGAAAAAAATCCCCTAGGGAAAACAGAGAACACTCAAAGGAAAAGGGATCAGGAATCAAAATACTCAGAGAATTTCTACAGGACAGTGGATGGTGTTCGTTTTGTGGGGTTATCTATATGAATGCTTCGTTCCCCCAAAGCGTGAGCCATATGAGGATTATTTGTTCTGCAGCGCCGGGGAAAGGTGGACGACTGACTAGCTCTATTTTGCAGCAAATCCTAATATTGTGAGGGCGATTTGTAACATTTTCAGTCCCATTCAGCCCATAACCCATTGGTAATGACATTATTTAGATTAGAAGGAAAATGGAAAATCTGACACTCAGGGGGATTTAAGGCTTTAGTTGTCCTTTGTAGCCTATTTTCGAAAAAGATGTAAGTTACAAACGTATGATCAATGACGACGAGTCATCTGTCACAAAAGCATCGCTGTCATTTTTGACAGTGCATGCATTCTAGTACTGCAATACACTTGAATGCGACTCCATTCAGCTTGTATGTAATGTGAATGCACAGTATCTAAGATACTGTCTTCCATACTTAAATATCTGCTTCAATGAAGTGCTTAAATTTTGGGCTTTGAAGTGAAATCTGCTCTCTCTCAAATAAAAGCAATATGATACAAGAAATAATTGTCTACTGCCCGTGAAATAATATTGTCTACTGCCCGCCGTGAGTGCTTGTTGATCATCTGCCGAATTTATACGTTGTGACCTGAGCGAAGAAAAATATAGAATCGGACTCCAGGAGCTGCATAGGTATATACTGTTTCGAATTCAAGAAGTGTTTCAAGCAATAAGTGCATTCAGATGAAGGGTTTCGCCATCTTCCGTAACTTGGTCATCAATATCTATGAAAACGTGACTTATTTTCAAAACCTGCAACCTGGCCTATTTTTCGCCTATCTATTTCCTTGACAGCGGACACGAAATAAATGCTCGAAGCGTTGTATGATATAAGGATTCTTAGTTTCCGATCAGGTTTAAATTGTACAATTTTCTAACTTTTTAATATTTAGGACTAAATTTTGACGAATATTTATGACTTATGGTGTGATCAGCATAATTTATTTTCCTGATCAGACAAACGCTCTATCAAGAGTGGATTCCCTTAATTGAAGAGTTTAAGCAACTAGAGCGCTCTGAGAGCGCATACCTCCGCCAAGTAATGCAACCGTAATAAAAAACTTCAAATTTGTTCTGAAACTATTATTTTTCTCTCTCCATCTACACCAAATTTTGGTCATTTTTGCCCCTTGATAGTAATATCATGTTTTGTAATATTCTTGAGGATTTATTCATAACTTCATGAATTATTGTTTTGACAAACATTAGTCAAACACACAAATAGACGAACCGATCATCACCAAAATTTGGTAATTTGTGTCTTGTATCATTTCTAACAATTTCTACAATTTTCATGAGGCTGTTCACAACTTTTTGAGCAATATTGCTGAACAAAATTAGTCACACAGAAACAGTCGAACCGATCATAGCCAAAGTTTGATCATTAGGGTTTTTCTTTTACTTTTCCGATAATTTACAAAGATTCCTTATGACTTTTTGAGATATATTACCACTTACTAGAAAATCAGACATAGAGGCAAAGAAATGAACTAAGAGATCACCACAAAAATGTAGCCGTTTTCTCATAGTGATATACTTAGTGACCCATGTAAATTGCCTAAAAATCCGTCGATAACTTTTTGAGTTATAGGAGGAAGAAAACAAAATGAGGCAGAAAAACAAACAAGCAAACAGTTGAACGGATCTTTACCAAAAAGTTAATCATCTCTTCTTTCTAACATGCCTAACAATCCTGTAAATTTTGTAAAAATCCTTTTATTATTTTTTTAGTTATCCTGGTGACAGATAAAGAGACAGACAAACTCGACAGTACATAACCTCCTTGGCGGAGGTCACTATGTACAACTATACATCACGTTGGTAGAAAGGAGCTGCCTGGGATCTAATCAGTTTGAGATGTTGATTATTTTTAATGATCTATAAGCTGCAAATCGTCGGGGCGACAGCTACTAGTATATTCTATTTCAAGATTGAAGGTGAAACTAACGTTTGTCTTTTTTTTTTTTTTTGAATGCATTGATTAACGCTTTTGTCGTTCATTGACATTGTTTGTAGCGAATTATATCATCCCTATCTAGTATTTCCGTCTAACCAGTACCGATAGAAATTCTTCAATCTAGAAATTTAATTCTCCATTGTTGCATGGACCCGTTTCGTACCATATAATAAATTATTCCCCTCTATACGAATGCTGAGCTTAGGAAGAGACTTAGAAATGCCTCACAGCTATCTCGAAAGACCGTTTACTGCTAAAATTCGAGGCATGCAAGACTCAACTATTACGAGACGTTTGTCTGTCTATCCATGAATGAATTTATGTATTTCAAAGGAGATTTGAGCGCTTCAAGAACATGCGCTTAAAAAATTCTTGAAAGAAATACTATGATTATAAATGAGGAAATTGTTACCAGATGCTAGGAACATGCTGGTCATACTTGCGACAAGCAAGTCCCAATCAGAAACGAAGGCTCAATTCTTGTTACGATTTCTTCTAAGACCTCACCGTCCAGAGGGCATATGGCTGTTCAACAAAATGTCCCGTTACATTTGATGCACCAATACATTTGAAGGGCCAATAGGTGTTCATTTATGTAGGCAACCTAATTTCAGAGCGGCTTGTGGGAGTTAAATTTCGATTGCGTATATAAGATAATAAAATTTTTGTCTAGCTCGAAATTTATTGCCTGAAAAATAATTATTCTACAAATTGCCTACTATATAAAGAAGTGCAGAAGCTGAAAAACTTAAATGTTAGAACAGCGCTGTGCATGCAGAGCAGTATTTTACGACATCCGAATTATAGGAAACATCAGGAAATTAAGCGGCACCTTTTTTGTATTCTCATTTTTTTCTACCGATCATTGCATAAAGCATACGAAGCAGTAGGTGGTGTGCTTATAGTAACTCATATGTACCATGAATCTTTCAACAGAATATTTTTCAGTTTTCCGTGCGAAATAAAAGCCTGTCAATAATTGTCTCGTGGATTAATTACTTGGAAATCAGTGATTATAATTCTACGAGTGAAGACTGAACATCAGCAGACAGATGCACCACGAGATAAGAAAGCAGAGATGCAACTCACTCTGCATGAAGATTTTACTCCTGACTTTAGGTAAGTAAAGAGACATTTCTGTTATCTTGTTTAGCTTTACTGATAAACAAAGTTACGGTTTCGCATGCTTAGCAGGAGAGTAACCTAGACTAGGTTAGATATCAGGCATGATGAACTAATCACGGAGTCCATTACCAGGCAGGAAATGAAATCCAAGTTTCGGTGCTCTCTGTGCCACAGCTAGTTTGAAGTCAAACAGCAGAATATTAAATTTTTAAATATTACTTTGTTTATTATCTATTTCTTTTCAGGAGGGATAAAAACGTCAGTGATTGCTCTGAAAATAATTGAATAAATATAGAAACATTGTGTTCGCTCTCCCGTGGTAATAAAGTATTCAAGTCCATCATAAAAATTTCAGAGATTAATATCGATGGATATGAATCTCATTTAGAGACCGACTGGGGCGACGATTTTGGAAAAACCTGGGCCGGGGAGACCAAAAATCAAGTAGCCCGGGCCGGGGTGACAACCAAATAGCCATGGCCGGGGCTGGAACTGGAGTGACCAAAAATAAAGGGTATTAATTTACTCTAACTCAACCACGTTTTTTCTTGCTTCTGGTATGTTAATTGGGTCAATTCAAGACTATTTGCATGAAAAACGTTTTCGTCGCAAATGCTTAGTTTTCGAGATATATGACTTTGAAGTTCCCATTGTTTTTCTATGGGAGAAAATAACACCGGTTAGGTTAGGCAAGGTACGTTTGGTTAAGTTCCTATTAGGTCGCTAGGAAGCTTATAACGACGCCGGTTATTTTCTCCCATAGAAAAACAATGGGAACTTCAAAGTCATATATCTCAAAAACTAAGCATTTGCGACGGAAACGTTATTCATGTAAATTGTTTTAAATTGACCCAATTAACA
>LQNS02276924.1:29161250-29175468 GCA_001587735.2 Parhyale hawaiensis | reverse complement strand
GTAAACAGTTGTATACTATTTGCTAATCTTGAAGTAATAATCGATTTTGATTGTTTTGATGCTGTGCTTCGCACAGTACCGTGTACCTAACCATATATGATTCGCCCATAATAATATTATCATTCCTAGAAATGAGTAGAGCTAGGTTTGGGTCACTTCTGAGTCATCTTTAGTAGTTTAATACGTTCCTTAAGCTCATTTACTTTATTTTTATTAGTATCTACACCCAGGCGACATGTGGTCCACGAAGCGACGTCTTGGGAATCAGGGCTCGGGCTGCCGGACTGGAAGTTGACCCTCTGTCTGGCGGGGTCGTGGCTGACGCTCTTCTTTACATTAATCAAAGGCGTACAGTCTGCTGGGAAGGTAAACCAACTTGGTGACAAAATTTCGTGATACGTAATATGTTAAGATTTAAGCTATTTTAACTTCGTATGATGTTGTCTTGTGTTATATCCATCAAAAAAATAAAATAAAATGAAACAATGTGCGAAGCTTGAAAACTCTTATCCTAGTTGTGATCACAGCATTAGTGCACAATCTTGTCGTGACTTACACATCGTTCACGATTCCTTAATGCTGTTCAGTGATAAATGCAGTTCGTTTTTGTTTCACCAACTCTTATTGTCTTTTTCCAGTGCACTCAAAAGTTGAGTTTACAAATGCGGTTTGCCAGAAGTGTTTACCTACAGTAATTAACACTAGAACGGCCGAGCCGTCATTTTGATCACTTTTAGAAATTCAAATACACATAAGTGTCATAATTTTGTTTTGATAGCTCTGATGCTCCTTAACTTTTCCTGAATAATAGTTAAGGTTATGTGAGCAAAATTAATTTTAGATACGATAAATGATTTTTGAAGTACAACATAGAATACCTAAAACGGCCGAGCGGTCATTTTGACCGCTGTGTAATTTTGGTGCCGTAGTTTAAATGTGAAGCCTTCTTGCAATATGCTGATACACCCTGGCTTCACTCTCACCTACATATTATACACATACACACCCACGCACCTACACACAAATTAATATACTTATATACACGCGCGCCGGCCCACCTACACACACACCTACACACACTGGCTCTGGCGCGGTTTCACCATGTTTTGACACGTGCCTATATGCTAGTGGGCAGTCGGTATTCATGCATGTTCATTGTTTAATCCAATCCCAGTATTCACCCGGTTTCAGTGCTGCCAGGCGCAGGGTAATTATCCTATTTTAGGGTAATTTCATCGAGTTTAGGGTTACAGGGTAGAACTTCGAAAAAATGATTAGATTTTGGAGTTTATTACAAAGAAAATTACGGTTTTAGAGCCAATTTGAATTTTTTGCTACCGTTGCCTCGCTCGGCGGAGGTATGCGCTCTCAGAGTGCTTTAGTTTTTCATATAATTGTTTGCATTCATGTACAAGAAAATGATACACTGATTACTGATATACTTAGGTATACATGATTATTTAACTTTTTTGATTTTTCATATAAATATTGTCATTAATGCAGCTACTGTAAATTAGTATAGTTACCTCCGCCGAGGAGGTTATGTTTTCATCGTTTTTGTCTCTCTGTCTGTCACGAAAAGTTATGAACCGATTTAGACGAAATTCACAGGGACTGTTAGGTATGTTAGTAGGAACAGATGATCAACTTTTGGTGAAGATATGCCCATCCGTTTGTTTATTTGTTTATCTGCCTAATTATTTTCAATATTATTACTCAAAAAGTTAGAGATAGATTTTTATGAAATTAACATGAGTTGTTAGGTATATAACAAAGAGTAAATGATCCAATTTTGCTAATGATCCGTTTGTTTGTTCGTTCGTTTGTCACTATTTTTAATTTTATGCTTGTTAGCACAATAACTCAAAAAATAATCAATGGATCTTTATGAACTTTGGATAGGTTGTTAGTAATGTTGAAAGACATAAATAATTAAATTTTGGTGGGGATCGGTTTGTTCGTTTGTATGTTTGATTCATGTTTGTCATAACGTTTGTGAGAAGTATAACTCAAAAAGTTATGAAGGGATCTTCAAGAAAATTGCACAAGCTGTTATTACTATTAAAAGACACAATTAATTAGATTTTGGAGTGTATACGAATAAATTATGATTTCAGAGCCAATTTGAATTTTTTGCTACTTTGGCGGAGGTATGCGCTCTCAGAGTGTTCTAGTTTGTATTTGCAGTCATTTTGACCGCTCGGCCGTTCTAGGGGGGTGAGAGTCAGTGGCCGTTCTAGTGTTAAGCAGATACGACATTGTGAATCTTGTTCTGTAACATCAAAGTCTCGGTCTATAGTTTGCTCTTCATCCACGCTGTATCTACTCCCTCTGCATGATTGCAACAAGGTACTCCGATACTACTCAAAAGGAGTCTTCGGCTACGTGTATTCATCACAATGCTCCTTAATTTAACAATGGAAGAGTTTGTAAAGTTTTGCAGCGTTTTTTATTATTGTTGTTTTTCCAGACAGCATACTTCACAGCACTGTTCCCGTACGTGGTGCTGTTCACGCTACTGGGTAGGGGGGTGACCCTCCCAGGTGCCTACGACGGCATCATGTACTTTCTCACCCCACAGTGGGAGAAGCTGCTGGACGGAAATGCAAGTATAGTTGTTCTTATTATATTGGTAAAAACTATTTCTTTGTTGCGGAAGAAGCTACTTTGCTGTATTGTATACAATCATCTATGAATGTTCATTAGAATAGAAAAAACTTTAGTCAATATCAAGGAGAGTAAGTGAGTGATAGTGATGAAAGGAGTTTTTCAGTAATAACTGTTGTGCTAACGAAAACACGTTTACTTCGCATTGAGGTGTATTTCAATATTCGATCGTTAAATAAAGCTGAAAAAGTTCTTTGAACAAAAGTTTTGCGCCAGTGTAAGATGGCATAAGTAAAATACGTAAATTTGCATGTGAACAGAGACGCACTGTTGTTCAGATGAACCTCCACAGTCTAGTCAAACCAGCATATTGCCCAGCCCACATGTGTATTTGCACAAACACCTACCAGTAAGCGTAGATGGGCACCTCACTCTTCATCCTGAAGAGCTTAGCAGCATAGATCCGGTAGCATGAACGGCATGCGGACTGGGCGTCTTCGTATTAAGGTACTCGTGAAAATGTACATAGCGTGACCTTCAGCATAAGAAACATCGGATTTCTACAGTTTTTTCTTCAGCCAGTCTGCAGCAACTAAGCTCGTAATCACTCTTTGATTTTAAGAATCTGCACCAGATATAGCACCATTTTTTTAGACATTTGTAAATTTCTGTGTTTGTTATGTGCACGCATCATTGGGCGACACGCTGATGCAACATAGGCTAAAGAAGAATACAGGCGAAACTTAGGCCACATTAAAGATGGCGCCCAAAACTATTGTAATCGCAGAAGTAACTGCACCCAATGCGTGCCAGATGGGAAATTAGTGCTTTACTTGACGATGTCGTAAGTAATTCTGAGTAGAACCATGAGTGGGCGGTGATTTTCACTTCTTTCCGTATCAAAACTTTATTCGCTCTATAGATTCAAGATGCATAAATTGAGTTGAATATGGAAGGAAATGGGCAAGATGTTCTTCCAAGTAGAGCTATGAATAATAGTGAAAAAACTAGCACTTCTCTGATATAAATTTAGTCAATACATGGCGGAATGAATCGCCAGGAATATTAGAAATCATTCCTACTGGCGAAATGTAAATGACAAACCGAGCATTTTTATCGATAATCACAAATAAGTCCTGCAGGTGTGGTACCAGGCCGTCACTCAATCATTCTTCAGCCTCGCGGTTGCCTTCGGCTCCATCTCCATGTTTTCCAGCTACAATCCATTCAGGCATAACGTCTACAGGTAAAATTTTCACATGAATCTGTGTAATAGTGATTTCGGTAGGTGCATTACTGTAGGGGATACTAAACGTAAACTAGAGCATCATTATGTTAAACTGAAACGAAGCTTAAGAAGCGTACATTGGCATTAGACTGAATGATGTCACTAGTGCGACAATCATAATAACCACATCGGTATATTTTCGATACTCCCTCATATGTCCAGTTAGCCTTCCAGCGGAATAAAGGAAGTTATTTAAGGAAATAAGAGGTACGGATATCCGTTTAGTAGGTCCCAAGGTCTGAATTAGACCTTTGGGTGCACTTCTTCGTAACCTTACAACTTTCCATACAAGGTGTAAGCGGCTTTTTACAAACGCTCCTCCCCCACGTATAGGCGGAGACCTCCAGCACACTCTTTCGTGAAGTCGCAGTTGGCCAGAGAAAAGAACGAACATCAAAGTATCTTCGTAATACACGTAACGGCAGGCAGTTGTTTTATGCGAGCGGCACAGGAATTGACTGAATATTCAAGTAGGCCTAAGGATTGCATGACGTTGATATCAGTTACACAGTGCATGCAGTATGTCAAATCGTAGGCAGGCCTAACCGGCCACGCGCTTGAGGATCAAAATGAAACGCCTGTTACGTATTTTGTAACAGGGATCGCTTATAGTGGAAATTTATTTTACTTTCTCTTGTATCGTTTTGCTTTCAAGCCAAGTGTTCATATGAAAATCATGGCGAATTGTTGCATGAAGAAAAGGCATTGGAAATTGTTTACTCATGATCACTGATTTCACCACACCACCGCATCTCTGTTTATGTCTTCTTTACAAGTTGCGAACAATTGATTATCTCCAGAAAACCATTACTAAGTGTAAAAATATAATATACAAAATTCCATACTGAATATAAACTGTGCTGTCCAAATAAAGAGCGTCTGACATACTGCACTCAGGGCTCATTTGCAAGACTGTGCTGGCAGAAAAACGAAGACTGGGCAGTCAATGTGCGGGGCAGTCTACAGCCGCAATTTTTATTGCAGAAACAAGTTGCCTCACCATCGATACCAAGAATGAGATTTCAGCTAGATTTATTTCTGCAGGCTTATTAAAATCGCCTTCATTTCTCCAATGAAACGTAACAACCGTTCAAAATGGCTTTATTATTCCTGCCTACAGAGACTCAATTATTATTTCCTTCATGGACACGGGCACTTCTCTGCTGGCGGGACTCACCATCTTCTCCATCCTAGGCAACCTGAAGTACGAGATTGGGGCGGACTCCATCGACGACGTCGTCAAGAATGGGGCAGGCTTGGCTTTCATCACCTACCCTACGGCCATCGCCAAGTTTGATTTTGTGCCCCAGGTACTGAGCTCAAGCAGCAATAACCCTTATATAATAAAACGCTTGGTGTATTTATTTGTTTATTTTTTATTTTCTTATTTGGGTATTTATTTCGTGTCCGCTCTTAAGGAAAGAGGCGGAAAATAGGCCTGGTTGCAGAAGATGGTGAAAGGTAACGGTCACCCTAACCAAAAAATGACACGTACCCAATGACCCCACCTTTTAGGCCGTATTGTCGGAAAACCCGAACTAATTTCGGGTAAGTTGGAAAAGAGCCCTGCATAACTTCGAGTAGGTTAGGTGAGTGTAGGTCTGGCTTTCCTAACCACCTATTTTTTTCAATTTCGGGTACGTCAAAATTAGGCTCTTAGGAAGACTTGGTTAGGTTCTTTACCCCTTGATCTGAAGGCACTTCTTACTTGAATCACTTCATGAAATCCAAGTAAAGATATTTGCAGCTCCTGGAGTCCTTTTTATAATTTTTTTTCTCTCAGGTCACGACGTACAAATTTGGTAGATGGTCAAGGGTAGGCTCTGGAGGTGACGATTTTTATTGGGTAGTAGACAATTATTTTTTTAGCTTACTGTCTTAAATGACGGAGCAGTTTTCTCTGCTTCTTCTTTCTGTGGCTATGTTCCCATTTTCATAGGAGGTCGCTGTTTCTCGCAATTCTCCTCCTCAGCGCCTGATCTGCCACCCATTCGTCCTTCAGCTTTTCTCCCTGACGTGTTTTCACACTCTATCGCTACATCGCAGCTTAGGTCGCCCGCAATTCCGAAATTTCATCACTTCAATAGAAACAGGTATTTGAATTGGTAGGACGGTATCAACGGTATCATTGTTACGGAGAGCTGGCATTGTATATAAGCTGACCTGACTGGAGTTCCATTCAAATTTATTAGTGTCATAGACCGGCAACGGAAAAATGGGATTTTCATTCCAAGGTGCTCAACCTTTTTTTGTAAAGAAGGTATCTTGGATACGGCGGGGACGCACTTGGACGCTTGCCAGCATAACCGTGACTGGACATGTTCATTAAAGCTCTTGAGAAAATCCCATTTTTCCCACATTGGCTGCCAGCGTCTGAGGCCACTTTTGGACCTAAGAGTGAAGTACGGTTTCGGTCTATGGGAGTGTTTTATTCAGGCTTTTACAACTATCAACATAGAAGACCTAAGGATGAGAGCACGAAACGGATCAGTAAAGAAAATGATGAAGGAAGTCTGAGAAGATTCCGCACCCAGCCTATAGGTATAAGGCAAACATATCGATTATTGGGTGAATTTTTTCACGCATGGGTCCACTAGCCGCGTGGAAAAATCCACGCAGTAATCGATACTTTTTATTAACATAGGCCGTTGCGGAATCTTCTTTTCTCTGACTTGCTTCATTTTCTGTATTGATGCTTTGTCGTGCTTTCAACCTTAAGGCTTTTTTTCTCTGACTTGTTTCCTCACTTTCCCGCTCACGCTTATCAGCAGCTCTCATTCACTTCTATGATCTTTCTGCTTTAAGTCTTTTTTGACTGTATCGCATACACGATTCATCTCTTTCCATGCATTCGCAGCACGTCTTCGATCTTGAGACTGTAGTAGTTTCGTACTAATTATACGTTCCCCATCTTCATTCTTGATTAGGCCTGCGTTTTCAATAGTGAAAGGCAGAAATAAATCTTGAGAAAAAACACTGTAATAAACTTGAATGTAACTCCAGCCAGCTTGTATGCATGACAGCGCTCCGTAGCCAAGATACGGTCTTGCAAACTTAAATATCTGCTGTACTGAAATGCTGAGATTTTTGGGCTATGAAACAAAATTCACACCTTCAGAGAACGACAGTGTGAGGGAAGATATGCGTGATATGGAGCTGGAAGAGCACATGGTAATGGACAAAAATACATGGAATAGCAAGATCTGCTTCAGCGACCCCCCCTTTGAAAGGGGATAATACTGTTATAGAAGAAGAAGAGAAAGACAGTAAGCTAGAAGGAATAGTCTACCACCCGTGAAGGATCATCGTCTCGTGAGTGCTCCATTAGTCATCTGCCGAATTTATACGTCGTGATCTGAGAAAAGAAAGATATCAAATCGGACTCCAGAAGCTTCATACGCATTGTCCCGATTTCATGGAGTGTTTCAAGCAAGAAGTATCTTCAGAAAAAGTGATGCGGTTCAGCCTTCGCTATCTTCTGCAACCTGGTCATCGGTTTACAAAATTTGCTACCTGGCTATTTCCTTCAAAGCGAACACGAAATAAATAAATACACCAAGCGTTTTATTATATAAAAATGAATCAGTGCTTAATATTCAAATTGAAAGTTTTGCAAGAATGACTTTTCAACTTTGTCAGGCGTATTCGTTTGCGCCTATCTACAGAAACTTCGATCTAACGTGGGCAAAATCGACCATTCATGTCAGCAGTTCGAGTCAATTTCAATTACACGAGACTCAAAAATTTACACATATTGTGCCCGTACTTTCAGACATTTTTGTTGCTAGGTCAAAGAAGGACCAGCTTCAGATACGCCTTACTACCATTTACCCCCAAAGGTTTAAATTTAAAACAACCACAAAAATTGAAACATACATAGCAACATGTTAATGTCAGCGGCCATCACTGTTCCAGCTTTTCGCGGTGCTGTTCTTCCTGATGCTGTTCACGCTGGGCTTGGGATCAGCCACAGCCTTGACTAACTGCATCATCACTGTCATCTTGGACCAATATCCCAATTGGAACAAGGCGTTTGTGTCCGGACTGGTTTGCTTTGTTGGATTTATGACAGGAATTTTATACGTCACTCCGGTGAGTAAATAACTGCACCATTGTGGAATTAAACTGGAACAAGAAGGAAAAAATCTAATTTCAGATATTTTCGGCTTTATTACAGTAAATTAAACACACTCAGACAAATTAATATATAATGTACCTACTTTTATTGTCTAGTTAGTCATTATCAAGGTAGGCATAGAATCCTCTAATTTTGAGGAGTTTTTGAAGGATTTTTGAAACTTGATACCACAGATGAATTATCATAGCAGTTGTATACACTTTCCTTTGCTGTTCAGGCTTTTTCGGGAACTCTTTCCTTACAAATCAACATCCCAGTGTGACGTGCTCTGCATACATCTACATTTCAACTTGCACAACTTGGTTCCGTTCCATGCGGCATATCAATCAATGTATGGGTGATGAGAGGTGAGCCAGCCGATACGATCACCAGTCATGGACATCGGTCAACAAAAGGTCAAGACACTATCCTGTTATATATTCTTTGTCCCCTAAACAAGCTACGTGGAACACAAAGTAAAAAAGTTCAGATCAGCCTGACAATCACCATTGGTAAGACTGCAGCGACTCCCAATGGTACACGTTCCAGTCTTCGGTAAAAACAAACACCGACAATAGATCCATATTAAAATATGGACATGCCGTTACAGTCAGAAGCCTGTTGATCATAAAATAAGTCGTAAGTTGCTTGACTTTACCACAAAGGGAACAAATAAGATAGACATATCCCTACGCTGCTCACCAATATGTGTAAATTTTGTTCCTAATATGAACAGCCGCACGACGAAAACCAGGACCAAATCCAAGTGGCCTGCGGAGCAAAGTCCGCCCCCCCCCGGATAATCTTCGTATCGTGCCTTTTACCGAGTGCAAGCTTCTCGATAGAGCATAACATATTCAGAGTACTGAACACCATAACAAGCTCAACCTAGGCCACAAATATATCAATAGAGGAGACGACGCCGCTGAGCTCAAGCCAGCCCCGGGTTAGTAAACTCGTAACCACTAAGTGAAAAGAAAAAGAGATGGTAAATGTTAACACAAGAGTGAAAGTTGTAGCGAATAGAAAAAAACACTAAGCAGCAGTGGAATTAAGAACAAACAGTAAACTTGAAACAGCTGCAAAGCAGGATTTAGACGCCTCAAGTGACTATGAAGGTGACCAGGAAGAAGGAGAGTGTAGTGCATTTACACTTTTTGCTTCCATGGGGGCGACGGTCTAGGTGACTGATTCTTAACCTCGGGTCCTGGTTATAAAAGTCGTCCTAAGGGGCACCAAATGCAGTTCTGATTTATCAGAAACTTTACTGTGTGAATGACTTGAAAAGTAAGGGGACCGAACCAGTCGAAAATCTTCATATCACCAAAATTCGTTATTTCTTAGCAGTAGCTATGCATCAGACGGACACGCAGGCAACATTTTAGGCACACAGTGAAACTCTAAGTAGGCGAAATAGGGAGCTGGGTGGATAGGCTTTTTTATAACACCTAATTTTTTACTCTAAAGACTTTTTCTAATTATTCTCTCTATCTCCATGAAACTTGGCAGAATGATGTAAAATCGAAAATAAATAGGGGTTTTACTCATGTACTTTTTCCCATTTTTGCCATTAAAACGAGTTATACGAAGAAAACTCTTTTCCATTTTCTTTCAATAACTTGTTTTCTACTCCGGAAAGGGGGAAAAATACAGGGGTTTAACCCACATTATTTTCCGATTTTACGCATCTGTACCAAGTTAAATCCAAATCGGTACATAAAAAAAATGTTTTTCTTTTTTTCAGTCGTATTCTTGAATTTCACCACAAGAAATTCCCACCAAAGGATTCAAATATTGATTGTTCATTTATGTACCAATTTCGGTGAAACTTGGTAAGGCTTTGTAAAATCGGAAGAGAATGTGAGCTAAACTCATGCACTTTTCCAATTTTCACGATAGAAAACAAGTTTGTCAAAGAACACGGAATCGCAAGCTCCAACAACACTCCTGAAAAGTCACTTTTTCGTATTCAAAATCTATCCCCTCAAACAATTTTGATGCTACAGAGCTGCGCTTTTTTTACATTGTATTCGTAGTTCTCGTCTCTTCCAGACGACTGAACATGTTTTAATTTCGATTTCGTTTTTGAGACACATTCGTTTTTTTTTTTTTACTTTTTTTTTTTTTTTTTTTTTTNCGGGCGAAAAAATAAAACACAAAAAAAGTGGTGGTTGTTTTCACATTTTATTGTGAAAAAAATGTGAAAACCACCACCATTTTTTTTTTTTTTTTTTTTTTTTTTTGAGGTGGTGAAAAACGAAATCATCTCGAAATCGAAATTAAAAATGTTGTTCAGTCGTTTGAACGAGACGAGAAATACGAATACAATGTAAAAAACCGCAGCTCTATAGCATCAAAATTGTGGAAGGAGATCGATTTTGAAAGTTTTCTCAATATTTCGTTTTCTATGAAGAACTGGTTTTCTATGCTCTGTACGAAAAAAATTATATGAGTAAAATGTGTTTTTTTTCGACGTTTTGCACTTTATGGTAAAGTTTGGAGAAGATCGCTTCTCAAATAATAACTTTTTCTCGCGACCGGTTCGGTCGTTCAAAAAAGATATGTCTCAAAGCTAAGCAGAGAAGATTCAATGTCGTGAGTCGTAATTAATTTTTTATCATGAATAAAATGTTGTTGTTTGGCTGTTTTTTTTTATACTTTTTGATATGACGGACAAAATGAATGAAGCGCTGTGTTTAAAAATCATCTCTGTTTCCATGTACTTATATTTTGTAAAGTTCTACTGAGGTATCGGACGAATTTTGCTTGTCTTCGAGCGGTAGGCAGTGAACCAGGTCAAGAATAACTGGTTTAGGTGGAGATGTCAGTACCTTTACTACCTGCCCTTTCTATCCATTGTCTTGCTAATCACAGCAACGGTTTAAAACAAGGAAAAAACCTGAGATGTGCCTCCTCGGGATAGAGAGAAGAACTGGCGCACTGCTATGGCAATAGTCAAATAATCTCTTCTGGGGAATGCCTATAACTCTGACGAGCCCATCCACCTTCCAAATGCAGTTCCTCATATGAATATCAAATGATTCCATGAACCCGTCCTTCAAGCGGTTAATACGTCCGCAGAGTATCGACCGATGGACTACGAGAAAAGCTACATACCAACGTATACGCAGTCACTGGATGTTAACGTAGCATTAGTCATCTCTAACGACACACCAGCTGAAATGGGAGTAGATTCTCACTTCATCCACTCTATTACTGGATGGAATATCTTAGGAAGAATTCAAAGAATTAACTGATTTCCTATACAGTTTAAACTTCTTCCACTGAAGAAAGGCAGCTACTGTTGGAAGCTTATCCGAAATATCTTTATTTTCTGTCGTCCATTTTTGATTGACTACCTTTTGATTTTAATTCTATTGTTACAGGAAGGTCTGTACATTTTGGAGCTGGTAGATTTCTTTGGCGGAGGCACCATCGTTTTCTTCTTGGCCATCATCGAATCTATGGCTATCAGCTACATTTATGGTAGCGTATTGTGTGAAACTACATATGTTTGTATATATGCAGAACTCAAAAAGAAGCTGTTGAAGAAATATCGGTACCAAAATTTCTTCAGCAGCTTCTTTTCGAGTTCTACAATTAAGCATGCTATTTCAAGGAAATATATACATGTATATATTTGTCTGTCTACCCTATAAGTGGTTGAAGGAGTTGAGCGATTTTCATGATTTTTTGTAGGGAGTTTGGTGAATTGACCTAGATGTGACCCATGCCAAAAAACTATGCCTAACTGGCCTTTAGAAATGACGGAGTGGAATTTTCTCCACAGCAGCGAATTTGCCTCTACCGTGGCAAATCGTCTCCCGCCACGAGGCATCCCATTTTTCCTATGTAATTATTAAGAGATTTGAAAGGGGCGGTCTGCGTGGCGCTAGCCTTGTTGGACACAGCATCCATATGAGATACTGGCATTAGCTGGTAATCAACAATGGCGTCGAATTTGCTCCCACTGCGGGTGATGGTCTTCCGCCACGGGGCGTTCTAGTTTAGTTCTAATGCTAGTAACTCAAATTTACCTTCATCGTTAATCTGCTCAGCGTATAATACTTTATCCATTTGCTTACTGTCTAAACTTCTGTAATAAAACCTAGTAGTCGTCATCAGTGTACCCCCAAGAATATAAGTATTCAAATAATTTCCCAATTACCCCGCATATTTTCATCGCAGGAGAGCAAATTCTCCCCTCATCTATTATTAATATATCTTAATCGTCAAGGGCATGCGCTATACTCCTTAAAGGGCTGGTATCATGGCAATTTTTTATTTATTCCTGTACTCGAAGGGCAATTGTTACCATATAATGTTGATTAGGATAATTAATGAATAAATTATTTTCGCTAATTAAGCCCAAAATCCACAATTCTAACTTTTTGGGACGTGATCAAATGACTATGGCATAGGATTATCGTTAGAACTGAAACAACGACAACAAAATCAGCCAAATTTAGGTGCAGCAGTCTAATAAAAATTAATTTTGGCATCTTAAATACTTTTGCACCTGCTGCAATGGCATACGCCATTTGCTAGCGTTGCTCCCCGCTCGTTTGCATTTTCGTCGGTGACTGTGACGGGTCGCGCTTTAATTTACGCGAGTTTATTTGACTGCGTGTAACATCCAAATTTAATTTCACTAGACTCTATTTCTATTCTGCTGAATTTTCAAATTAAAATATTTATAATATTCCCGTCCCACCTTCTTTCTCCTTATAGTTCATAATAGTTAAAAAATCTTGATACCACCCCTTTACAAAAACGGTAGTATGCACGAGTTCTATAATCGATCATTACTTTTAGTACCTACGCTAATCACACGATACCGTCTCCATTGGCATTAAGTTACTGATAGCTTTTTTCACAGGTCTAAGCAATGTTATTAGGGACTTCAAATTCATGCTGGAAGTGGACCTCGGCATCTACTGGAAGATCTGCTGGAGTTTTGTGGTGCCTGTTGGTCTCACCGGCATTTTGGCGTATTCACTTTCTGACTTCAAACTTCCTTCATACAACGATCAGCTACTACCCAAGACTGCGTATGGTGAGCGTGAAACTCGCGGATAATTTAGCGCACTGCAACCAAATAGTGATGGTTCAAAGTTCTGGGACATTACTTAGGGTTAGAAGTTCATCTCATTAGGTACTTTTCACTAGACATCAGTGAATTTTTATTTTATATGAACTTTAATACTGCCTCTCTGTAGATAATGGGAAATAATAAAATAACTACAGGTGCAGCTGCAAGAATATAGCTATATACCGTAAGAAACATGGGCAAATGACTGCATGTCTCCGAGTATAGATCGTAGTTTTGCAGTCCTCAATAAAGGGATAGTTTTCAAAAGTATTTTTAGTAGATCAGCTGTAGATATTTCCGTAGTAGGTAATAATTTCGTTTCCTGTGAAGTAATAACCATGCTAAAATCTACTTCAGTTATAAGGACCTGAACGGCACTAAGGATTTTAATCTCTAAAACCTGGTTTCAACTGCATCGTTTTTGTCTCAGTATATATATATTTATATCAACACCTATAAAGTAAACACCGTCGTGTGTTTAGTTGTTTTCATATTTATATGTTTATATATGTGTATGTTGCGGGTCCCGCTCCCAAAGAAATAGGCGAAAATAGGCCAGGTTACACATTTTTAATTAGGTTGCGTTTTCTTGGAGATCGGTGACCTGGTTGCAGAAGTTGGCTATAGTTGGCTCCCTGTTCCTTTCCCTCAATGTACTTCTTGCTTGAAACACTTCTTGGAATCAAAAGAATAGATACTACAGCTTCTCTTAGCGCGGCCATGCAGTCTTATTTTATAACTTTCTCCCAAGAAGCTCCTTGCCTTCTCCATGCATCGAACAATATATTTTTGTTCTCAGTTTACCACGTACAAATTCAGAAGGTAATCAATGAAGGGCGGACGAGGCGATGATTTTTCTTCTGTAGTTCCGTGTTCCTTTTGACGGAGCTGATTCTCTATCTTGACTGCCTCATCTGATCTCACTTCAACACCAAATTTTCGATGTACTGAAGGCTGGGTGGGTATCATGGATACGCGGCAGACAATTCATTTAAATTCACTGAGGTTTGCTGCTTTTTAATGTAAGATTTTTCCACATATAATCTATATATATATATATATATATATATATATATATATATATATATATATATATATATATATATATATATAT
>LQNS02276924.1:29078422-29116421 GCA_001587735.2 Parhyale hawaiensis | reverse complement strand
CTGGCATTCAGCTTCATACTCCAGGCCGAGCACCATGCACTAATGCGCGACAAATCCCTTTTCAGAGACTGAGCGACAGCATCACGCAGGCGAGGAGTAGGTATAATAGCTATCAAAGTCTAATTTCAGTAGACTCTATTTCTATTCTGCTGAAATTTCAATTTATAATATTTACCATAATATTCTCGTCCCACCTTCTTTATCCTTATAGTTCAAAATAGCGGATTTTCAAAAATCTTTATACCACCCCTTTACAAAAACGGTAGTATGCACGGGTACTATAATCGATCACTACTTTTAGTACCTACGCTAATCACACGATACCGTCTCCATTGGCATTAAGTTATTGATACCTATTTTTCACAGGTCTAAGCAATGTAATTAGGGACTTCAAATTCATGCTGGAAGTGGACCTCGGCATCTACTGGAAGTTCTGCTGGAGTTTCATTGTGCCTGTTGGTCTCACCGGCATTTTGGCGTATTCACTTTCTGACTTCAAACTTCCTTCATACAACGATCAGCTACTGCCCAAGACTGCGTATGGTGAGAGTGAAACTTGCGGACAATTAAGCGCACTGCCACCAAATACTGATGGTTCAAAGTTCTGGGATATTACTTAGGGTTAGAAGTTCATCACATTAGGTGCTTGTTACTAGACAACAACATCAGTGAATTTTTATTTAATATAAACTTCAAAACTACCGTTTTGCAGAAAATGGGAAATAATAACATAAGAGCAGGTACAGCTGCAAGAATATAGCTATATATCGTATGAAAAAATGGGCAAATAACTGCATGTGCCCAAGAATAGATCGTAAGTTTGCAGTTCACAATAAAGTGATAGGTTTCAAAAATATTTTTTGTAGATCAACTATTTCTGTAGTAGATAACAAGTTCGTTTGCTGTGAAGTAATAACCATACTAAAATCGACTATATTTATAAGGACCTCCACGGCACTAAAGATTTTAATCGCTGAAACCGGATTTACACTGCATCGTTTTGTTTCAGTATACATATATATTTATATCAACACTTTTATAATAAACAGCATTGTGTGTTTATTTGTTATTAAAATTATACGTTTATATGTTTATGTATTGGTATATTTCGGGTCACGCTTTCAAAGAATTAGAGAGGCGAAAAATAGGCCAGGTTGCAGATTTAGTAATTAGGTTGCGTTTTCTTGGAGATCGGTGACCTGGTTGCAGAAGAAGGCTATCGTTGGCTCCCTATTCCTTTCCCTCAAGGTACTTTTTGCTTGAAACACTTCTTGGAATCGAAAGAACAGATGTTACAGCTTCTCTTAGCTCGGCCATGCAGCCTTATTTCATAACTTTCTCTCAAGAAGCTCCTTCCTTTCTTCATGCATAGAACAATATACTATTTTGTTCTCAGTTTACCAGGTACAAATTCAGCAGGTAATCAACGAAGGGCGAATGAGGAGATGATTTTTCTTATGTAGTAAATATTATTTTTTTCCACGTGCCGTGTTCCTTTTGACGGAGCTGATTCTCTATCTTGACGGCCTCTGCTGATTTCACTTCAGCACAAAATTTTCGGTGTACTGAAGGCTGGGTGGCTATCATAGATACGCGGTGGGGAAATCCTTTAAATTCACTAAGGCTTGCTGCTTTCTAATGTAAGATTTTTTTCAGCATGTACTCTAGGGTGGGAGACGAAATTGTGCTTCTTACTTGAATTGAAAGAGAGAGCACTATCTCTAATCAAAATTTGAGACGGCTGTTGTCGCGTATCCCTCAGAAGCATATTTGTGACAGAGGTATATTGAATGAAGACGGGTAGTAAATTCTTCGCTGTCATTTTTTGACAGCACGTGCACTCTAGTAGGCTATATAAAGCACCGGCAAATCCCGGCTTTCTGAGCTCTAGATTTTGTCAGTGTCGTTCAGTGATACTTATAATAGAGGCTAGCTAGCGAGGCGCTGGTGGCGGCTAACACTTTATCAAAAATATTCTGGCCATACAGGTGTGCTTGCAAGAACGCAACAGAACGTTCACATGCGTTACGCTGATCGCAGCGACCAAAAGCCTGTTGTCTGCACACGGATATTACTGATAACAGAAACTTTGAGCTTTATAGAAATTGGTGTTGATACACAAATTTTTTATACAACTCCATAGAAAACCTACAGTCAACTATTGCTAGAACTTAAGGAAGTTCTAGTAATAGAGGCTAGAGGCAATAGAGGAGAGGCACTCCTTTATAGAGCATAAGATTACCGAGAGGCAGGGTGCAAAGTCGGACTGCACAACAGAACCCAACCATTGATTGAAAATTCTGTGTTGCAGCCCTCTACACTACGTTTGACTTCTCTCACCACTTTTTTATTTCCAATCATTTGTAGAGAATACTAACCAATCTATATGGTTTTGCATCTCAAAATATTTGTGTCGTTCTTCTCTGACTGTTGTCCTTTATTCTCGTAGTCCTATAAGATTTCCCCACACTGTCAAGTTAACAATAATGGGGTTAAATGGCTGACATAAGAGTATCCTACTCTCATCGAGTGAACTGAAGACCACCCACCAACGTTTTACTCAGAAGTTGCCACTATACTCTACCAAGCTGAAAAGTTCCTATACCTAATAGATCCCGTTTCTCGTAAACTGCTGAACTTCTATTTTGATGTTTTTATCGCAAAATATGTCTCTCGTTCATCTCTACTTTATAAATATTCAATCGCCCTACACTTTTTTAGAAGCCTGCCTGACATGTTTTGAATTTTCAGAGCAAGTTATGTCGGGCAAAAGTAGAGGAGGATCAGACGTAGGTAAATATTTTCCGTGAGCAAAACAGTTCGGAATCGGTTCAATTTTTTAAATATAGTTGAACAACCAATCAAGTCGCTTTCGAATTGGTCAATCCAGCCGGACAAAATTTAGGGGATGTTCGATTGGGTGCTTAAATTAGGCACTCAAGGCTTGACTTGTACGAAACTTCACGCAGGTGCACTGGCTTTGACCCGCTGAACTGAGTCTCAGGTATTGACCCTCAATAGGTTACTCTTGAGGCTTCCAGAAACTCAAATTGGCTCCGTAAGATGGATTTTTTAGCCGACTCAACGTAATTGCGCTGCTTCCAAAAGTCGCGAGGAGATTCAAAGCGCTAAAATTAGGCACGATTCCTCCAGCACTTCTCACAGGTGCGCTCGCATTACCCAGTGGCGTTGATCCATAATCGACTTTCCCGACCTTTCCGTAAGCTTAGATTTCCTTCATAGAACTTTGTTTTGTAGTAATCGGGCTGTTATTAACACCGGCACAGTTCTATGTGGCAAGCATTCCCCAAGGTCATCGGGGTCAGGACAAATCAAGTCTCGAAATAAGAATTTCAGCGGCTAGTCGATCACGTGATTAACACAACCTGGAACTGCCCGTTAGCGTGTGACTTGTTACATCAGACGTTCTCGGGATGTCCTCGTAATGCAATGATAATATAAATCCTAAAGACCTTGGCAGTAAACAAGTAAAAATAAACAAAAGTGTTCAGTGAAGGAGGAGTTGCTGATAAGCCTCACATGTCTAGACAGATTACCAGACTGAAGTGATTATTAAGTGCATGGCGTATTTAGCAGCTTGCCATTCCACAGGGTCTTCCAATGACTGAGGAAGATAAGCATAATAGGCTACGTACGCTTGTCTAGAATTTAAGACTGTGGCAACGGGAATAAGGGCATTTCCGATTGGGCGCCAAAGTTAACCCTTCAACGCTTGACTTGGTCGAAACTTCAGACAGGTGCACTAGCATCGACCTGCTGAATTGAGTTTAATGCATTGATCCTTAATCGGTCACGTTTGATGGCTTCAGAAGTTCAATTTTTATGACCCACGAACGAAGTGAGGTAATAATGTTTTCGGTGAAGATTTAGGTATATTTGTACGTACATATATTCTGGTTGTAGATGGCGTACATATTGAAGAATTGGATGCGATGCATCTAATAAATAAATAACAATAATAACAAATTTTTTGCTTCGCATCTAATTCTTCAATATATATATTTAATAGAAACGCAGGTGACATTCTGTTTTCATTTTTCTCACTTCAAGCTTTTCAAGCTTACGAAAGGGTTCTTTTATTGCAGGTGAGAGCATTTCAATGAAACATGTTTGAGAAACGAACTGCTGCCCACCTACACCAAAATATATATATATATATATATATTTGTCTGTCCACCCAATAAGTGGTTGAATGTGTTGAGCCATCTTCACATTTTTTACAGGGAGTTTGGTGGGTTGACCAAGATGTGACCCATGCCAAAAAAATAGGCGTAGCTGGCCATAAAAAATGACAGCGTTGAATTTCATCTCCGCGGCGAATTTGCCTCCACCACGGCAGATCGACTTAAGACACGAGGCGTTCTATTTTTTCTAAGTTATTATTGAAGAGCTATCTATTATTATATTCACTAGCATTATGCCTCCGTTCCCGCGGTTGTTGGTCTAACACCACGAGGCTTGCTAGTGTTGCTTGTTGTGGTGGCGTCAAATTGTATGACAGCTTTTGACTTACTTATATCAATAGCAATGGATTATTGTGCGTTCTTTGGTGTGCTCTCACAAAATGAAAAGAAATACTCTGTACAGGCACAGAAGGCCCAGTATTACGTAAATAAATATGTACATTACAGTCCTATTTGTTACAGTAGATATCATCCACAGGTTTCGGTTACGCATTGGTTGCGTCGGCTCTTCTCACCATCCCAGCTGGCCTGTGTCACGCCATGTATATTGCCGACTGTCCACCTGGCACAGGACTTGTTGGGGTAGGAAGTTTCATAAAACACGTACCCTAAATTTTCAAGTTCATAAGCTAATTTAGTAGAATTTGCAACAGCCAGGTCAAGGCTGCACTATTTCGAGCCCTGTTTCCCTGAAGACGAACTATATTCTTGAATACCATTAAACTGGGTTTGATTTTTCAGGACTGGGCAGACCGTCTTTGAGGCTATGTCAACAGCGCAAGCTATTTTGTTTTCAATGTATATTCTAACCAAAACTTTTGTCTCCAAGACGAAACTGTTGTCTTTATGCAGAAAATTTTTCTTTAGTCTAAGAACAGAACTTTTCTTCGGTATGAAACTTTTGTTATCGGATCTAAAACTCTGTCGTTAGGTCAAAAAATCTGTTGTCAAACCAAAAAACTTTATCAGTGAGCCAAAAATTTTGTCTTTTGACAGAAAATTCTGTCTGTAGTTTAAAAATTTTGCCTTCAGACCGAAAAATTTGGACTTATGCCAAAAACTTGAATTTTATAGCTACTGAGTATATTGACTTTAAAATGAAAATTTTGCCCCAAGGTTGAAAATTTTGCCCCAAGGCTGAAAATTTGGTTTGAAGACCGAAAAATTTGCCTTTAGGCCGAAAAGTTTGAGCTATGAGCTTCTACCACCTTAGCTAAAAATATTCAACTAAGTAAATCAAAAATAGTGGCGGGAACTTGTGGTATTTCGATCCAGCAAAAACATTTGTTACATCATCAATGTATAAATTCCAAAGTCACAAGGCCTATGATCGTATAGATTACAAGTAATTGGTCTTAATTGTAACATTGACATCATTATCACCCGAAAACGAAGTGAGAGAGTTAATAATGTTTTTGTTGAAGACTTAACTATGTATATTTGTATATTTCTCTGGCCGCCCATAAACAAGTAGGAGTTGAGCAATCTTCACAAGTTTTGTAGGGAATTTGGTGGGTTGACCTAGATGTGACCCATGCCAAAGTAGCTAGGCCTAGCTGACCATAAAAATGACGGCGTTTAATTTTCTCCACCGCGGTGAATTTGCGGTGAATACGCAACGAGGCGTCCTAGTTACTATTACATATATTCAATAGCTTTATGCCTCAATTTCCCGCGGGTGAAGGTCTAACGCCACGAGGCGTTCTAGTTGGTTATGTTTATATGCCAGCGACGTTTGTTGTCCCAAGTTTGTATTATCGATGTTAGTATCAAGCATGCAATAAATTACACAAGTTTTGTTTCTTTCATAGGACATCTAAATAGTCATTTCCAGGGCAGGGAAACTTAGAAATGAGAATTTGTTTCTATACGCCAGAACCCCTCTCCTTGAATTATTGAAATAAAATATATTCATGCTATATACTATAAACTTAAACAGCAACAATGGCTGTGAGGCATAATATTTCATAAATATTATCAACTTAGACACTAAATAGACGTCACATTTTCGACATCATCATTGGTACGACGAAAGTATGATAAGCTGTACACATTGAATGGACTTTCCCGGAACTTTAAAGAGGAGCGTTGGTTTCGCCACTTTTGATTGTGCTTCAGCATTTAGCAGCAAACCCATTGCGTTAGACACTGTTGAAAACTCCGTTTGCTCAGTGCAGGAAGTTGAACGGTAATCGATTAAGATTTACGTCTGCAGTAGAAGCAACGTCTAAACCAACACACCTGTCCAGCCAAGTCAATCTTATGACACATAGCTCAAGTCACTTTCGATGGTTCATTTTCTTCTACAGGATTGTATACACTTCTCATCGATATGCTATAATTACATGTATATATATAATTGTAAACGTAATTATACATAAATAATTATATAGTTCTTCGATTATTGGAATTGGATTCTTATACAGCGCACTGGTATATATAGGTACCTTGGTTATATAAAATTATTCAAAATATGATAAGCACTGTAAATATTTTCTTACTTTAAAGAATATTCATAACTTGTTCATCACATTTATTTGTTGAACACTCTCCACTTTTCTTAATTTCGCAAATCTTACTCTCTCAACCTTGTAACAGGACATATAATCGTAAGCTATCGAAATACAAACTAAGTGTGATACACCTAGTATAATAATGAAATTACGTTTCTTGCAGAGACTTGCATTCGTTCTGAAACCAAAACCGACTTGGGGTCCCAAGAAGAAGAAGGATCGACAGGAGTGGCTGGCGAGCATAGCAGACGGACCTCAGTAACATTTCTCGCCTCTTCGTCCATCCCAAGGAAAATGGTGTGAAGGCACATAGCGAACACACCCACAGATTATAGTCTTCTTAGACCACTTTTGCTAAGTTCGTGGAGTTCTTGTAAGAAGTGGAGGCTAGGATAGAGTGATTCCATGCCTGTGCAGCATCCGCTGGTATATTCAGGGCTGCAACATCAACGTATTTCCAGGACTGGACGCCGTACATTTTTCTGCTTCCGAAGCACTTTCGCGTCTGTTGGTCGTGGGTTCCACTCTCCACAAATCAGCGTCTTATTGGCAGTTTGAAGATCCCCAACTAAACTTCAGCACTCCAGCACATGAACTTCTAATGTTAAGGTCCGCACCAGTAACGCATTAACTCAACGGCTAGCAGCAATAGCGCAACTACCTTGAAAGACCCTATGATTCTTTTATTACAAATCAGTTAAAGGTCGAACCATTTAAATAATTTCCAATTGTGCATTAATAATACCTTTAACGACCTAACTCGAGTATTTTCGTCCAGTAGTTTCTATATCTTGTATATTATTCCTGCCAAACCGTAAAGATTTCGTAAAAAAAAATTAGTTCGTTTAAGGGTTAACATTACTTGTGCTAGTCGCCAGTTAACAAAAAATACCTTCGCTTTGCTTGATATGTTAGTGGTTTCCGAAAGTATGTCACTACGGCTACACTCCGAAACCCGAGACATTCACCAACTAAACAACAAAACGCTGAATGATAGAACTGCGCACAGACAGAGTGCCAGATCATCGCCAAAATTTCATCTCTTCTTCTTGACGTTCTTGACAGGTCCTGTAAATTTACTAAAAATCCAGCCATAACTTTGTGAGTTATGTTGCTAGCAGACAGAAAGACAGACAAACACACGGACAAACGGACTGACGGATCATCAACAAAACAAATCACCTCTTTCTCGTGACGTCCTCGACAGTTGTTATAAAATTCATTAAGATCCGTCCTTTTCTTTTTAAGTTATGCTGCTTTGGCGGAGGTGATTTCTTTGGCAGAGGTGATTAATGTTATTTATGTGCAAATATTCCTCATTGAATTGTTAACTGTTTCACAACGTACAAATTACTTCTGTTATACAGCTTTATATATATGTATTCGATATAAGCCTATTCTCTTAGAATGATTTAATATTTTAGTTATTGTAACATATCAGTAACATGTAATAAAGAAAATTTCTGTTCACAGAAGTCTATTTACTTTGCCTTTAATGAGGATTGCAATCTCAAATAGAACTATTTAATTTTAAAATGTTTACCAACGTATCGAAATAATGTAAAGCATTATGAGTGCACAAACATTGTTTTATGGCATGTGATACGCTTGTATTTTGGTGATTTTAGAACATCATCTTAACAATAGATTAGATCTCTTTTATGATAATACAATAATAATAAGAACAACCAGACTTGTAATATAGATTTCTCAAGAACTTAGTTACTACTATGGTCAAAGCTTTACACATTAGCCTACCCTGGCATATTTTGTATCAGGGAGGATTACACTAGGTGCGAAGGTTCAGAAAGCTATATAAAAAGATCACGTAAAGTAAATGAAAATGTGAACACAACTAGTTTACGCGTGCAGACAGCGATAAAAACAGTGACTGAGCGGTTATCGCATCGCGATAAGAGTAACAGGAGGGCAGACACAAAATCCGATAGCCTGAGGTCATTGTGGTCATGGAGGTAATCCCCTGCATACAGAATTCAAAGCTTAACTGCTGCATACAGAATTCAAAGCTTAACTGCTGCATACAGAATTCAAAGCTTAACTGCTGCATACAGAATTCAAAGCTTAACTGCTGCATACAGAATTCAAAACTTGAGCCTAGAATTCTGATTGCTCGATTCAAAGTTAATCTCCAGTAGCAACGAACTAATCACATTTATGGACCAAGTTAAACATAATAGAAAATAGTGGACTTGATACCGCGAATGTTATAAGGACGAGAAACGAAGCACAAAGGGGGCTGCTCTAAAAGGTATTATACTTTCAATTTCCCTATTGCAAAACTGCTGAAAATTAAATACCTATTCATTTTTTTGGGGGGGGGGACTAAATCCCGTCATCAGTATCGACGAGTTTGCAACAAATTACGATAAAGTATTATTTCTAATATTTTAGGAACAAGAAAATAAAATAGCTAATAGTTGAATAGGGAACATAAAATTTTAATTTCTGCATAATAAAGGGAATAGGAACTTTTTTGTCATTAAGAGATGGATCCTCTTTCGAAAAGTACAAAACTATATAAAATTGCAATATAGCAAGAATTATATCCTGCAATTAAAACTTTCAGCTCTTGTCATGACATATTACCCAGAGAGATGATTAAAATCATGCGAGTAATTTCAGTTCTATGATATGACGATGTCAACAATGAGGAAAATAATTTACGCTAGATGTGTTCGAGCCCGCCGTGTACTCTCTTGATATTAAAAAAAACTTATCAACATCCTTTGATATATTTTGTGTTTACGTACTTCTGTAGCATGAATAGAGGGCTTCACTTTCTTTATGTGCTAAGTTTTCTAGTAGTGATCAAAGAAAAGAAAAATGTTGCGATCAGTGGTTTAACCTCGAAGTCACTGGTTCCCAACAAGGGGGTGTGAGATAACTTTCTGGGGATGAGAAATCTTGCTTCATTTTGAAGTCATTCAAAAAACAAGAATTACTATGACGTGCATTTCTCATCATCATACCTAGATACCGAGCGAAAAGAAAGCATCATTACTCAATACAAAGAGTTGGTCAACCTTAGGCTTCACTAATGTCATAAGAAAGATAAAGGAAAGGTCATTCACTACAGAAAATGCAGTTCTCTCTATTCACTCACTGTACAGAGAGAAAAAATCTTTAACTGAAATCCCTACGAACAAAATGGAAACCTCTAGCCTCACTTGATAGAAAATCAATTTATCCCTCCTCATCACACGATATTAAAGAAAAGCAACTTTCATCTTCACTTGCTGCGAAAAAAAAACGGAAACCTACTTCTTCGCCGGCTACGAAAAAAGGAAACGTACATCTTCACTTACTTTTGCTTAAAAAAAATCAGACCTACATCTTCACTCCAAGTATGAAATAAGAAAAAGCAAAGAACTCGGCCTCTATCATGTCTAGAATCAACCGGCTAGCAGCGACCGTGACAGAGTAAGCTTCACCCTCATCATTTCCTCTATTGTTTTTATGTCACAAGTGTTGTTATTACGTCTGGGCAGCTGGGATGGTTGAAAACAAGTGCTATGATTCCATGGCCTGATGTTTTAATGGTGGGTCCCCTTGGTCAGGCCGGCCATTCTCTTAGCAGACAACGGATGGTGTGCATTGCAATGTTTTCTATTTCTTATATGTGTCAATGAAAGTCGTACTCTGAGGTGATTGAGTGGACACGTTCTCAATAGTCAACTGCACAGCCTATGGAGGAATTTCTCTGCAGCTAGAGAGGCATCAATTAAATTATTAAATTTTCAAAACCCATTGAGTCGAGAGAGAATATCACTGCAGTATGCATCTTAACTAAAGCGTTTGTAGTGCCCCAAGATTTACCGCTTCAAACGAAGTTATTTTCGAGAGAAAATGAACTCTGCTTAGGAGCTTAATGGTTCATTTAATTTGATACAGAAAACTGTTTAAAATTATTCATAGCAGCATCGGGTTAATCGTCTTCTGAAAAGCAATAGGTTTTACTTGTGTGGTACATTTTTTCTCCTCTGAAATAAGCGGGCTGCTAACGTTTTTTATGCTATTCAAAGAGGGACATTTACTTAGCTTCTGTAGGAATCACCAATGACTATGAATTTCCTTTTCAACCCCGTTTTTAGAACTCATTCAAAAAACTTTTCAGAATGGTAACGCTTAGGACTGAATGGAATTTTGATCACACATTAACTTAACTTAAACTACTTGCTTGGGCGTGCCTGCAGTATGAAGAAAAATTCTTCTTTCATACTTAAATTGGTGAGTTTATATGGGAGCAATGTGAAATTTCAAATATTTAAATTGGTGAGTTTATATGGGAGCAGTGTGAAATTCCAAATCTGCATTAAATTTTGACGATTGGGTCATAAAATAAAATAGCGAAACGCACTATCGCAGTAAGTCTTGGCTTCAGTGTATTCACTTCATGATAATGCTTTCCGATGTTGTCGAACTATAGTTGAATAATTATGCTCTCGAACCAAGAAAGACGTCCTTGCTGTTCAGCAGCAAATATTTTTTCTGAACATTGTATTGATATTATACAAGTTTTCAGATGCCTGATGGGGTACCTAACCCAGCATTTGAGCCTTCATGTGAGAAGTACAACACCATCGAACATGTAAGTAATGAGCAATGTCCTTTAGTATGAGTTTCTTCTCAGCGAAATTAATATTTTTACATTCAGTGTTTAATTAGATTAAATAGTTGGCAGTAGACGGACCAACGGCCATTTACCAGAGAGTAGCCGGGACTAATTTAGATAACCTAGGATGAACAGAAAAAGTAGAAAAGAAAAATAAAGAAACTGGACCATGCCTAGGAGGTGATTGCGCAAGCATGATTAGTTGGAGCAGGCTTTCGGAGATTCAGAGACGTTTGTTTAACATGGCCATGATAGATAATGGAGTAGTGGGGCTTCAGAAGCTTTTGCCGTTAAACGGTGGTGACTCCTGGAAGAAGAGCTCATAGCTGTGGAGGGTGTTGCTCCCAATGTTTATCAAAATAGTTTTTCATAGCATTGACTGTCCTCGCCCCGACAACTTCTGAGGGGAGTTTATTCCAAATGTACTATGAAGTACGGGAAAGCTGCTGGCTTAAAATACCTAGTCCTTTGATCTTTAAATTTGAGTTTTTGCCCGTTGTTTCCAAAGCGATATTTAGAATCTCATTTTTAGGCGCGTCGTTGAAACCGTTTAAGTTCTTGAAAGTTTCTATTATTTGCCTCTTCAGCAGTCTTTACTGAAGAGCAATGAGTCCAACTTCCTGTAGGAAACTCTCATTATGCGGCGAAGATTTCAATTTTCCTGATTTGCGTTGGATTCTTTCCATTTTGTCTATTTCATTACACAAATGTGGAGGCCAGAATTGAATAGAAAACGCTTCATGCAGTGGCATTAGTGCTTTGTACAAAGGAAGGATTATGTCCTTAGACTGGTAAGCAAAATTCCTGGTTAGACATCGAAGCTTCTGAAAATATGCGTTACCATGAGGTCAGCCCAATTCTACCGAAATATTTGCAAAAGATCGAATGCTTACCTTTCAGGAAATAACACAAATTATTATTAGTTCTAAAATTATATTATGTAGATGGGGTTTCATGCTATAAACATAGGTATTTTGCCTGTGCCCAATTTTTCCATCACCTAGTATCTATGGAAGAGGTGGCGTTTCGTACTCAAATATCGCTACACTCTGTAGTAAACTTTGAATTTTTTGCTTCTAAGGATGACGTGCCTCCACCGTATCGGTCTCTGAGTGCCAAAAACCAAAGCGCGGATGCCACGAAACAATCTGCTGACAAGGACCAAGCAACGAACATAACGCTGCCCGAAGACGAGGATGAGGAAGAAAGACAACAGTGGAGTAATCCAGTCGAGTTCCTGCTCTCCTGCATCGCTCTTAGTGTTGGTCTTGGCAACGTGTGGAGATTCCCCATTACAGCCTATGAAAATGGAGGTGGAGCCTTCTTGATACCCTACCTGATCGTGCTGCTTTTCATCGGACGGGTAATGTCCATAATTTGAAATGTAGGGAGGTAGGTGCTCTTTCATTCTTTCCTATCGTGCTGTCCACTTTCTTAGGGGTAATATATGTTAATATCCATTGAAAATATTAAGGGTGGGTCCACTCTCATATCTATTTTATTGTAAATAGGACTGGGACGGAGAAGCATGAAAGTCTTCACAATGGAAAGTTATGAGCGGTTTGTCAACATAACCAATGGAATGCTGAATAATGTTTTATATGGGATAGGATAGAGGTGATAATTTGCAGATGAAATACACCAGCAATCCGACTCAGAAATTGAGGGTGGGTAGTGGTCTTCAAGAGTCCCAGTACCTGATCGTGTACTTCTTTATTTGTGCAACTGCTTGTCGTATTCTTTGATCGATTGCGATTTGAGATAACTCTTTCCATGGTTAAATAACGTAAGTTACGTAATTCGGCCATGCTTGTTTCTTTGTACGATTACCATATTTGTACTTTGACACCTCTTCCAGCCGCTGTACTTCTTGGAGCTGTCGCTGGGGCAGTTCAGCTCCTATGGCTGCATTAAGCTGTGGAAATCCGTGCCTGCAGTCAAAGGTATAGCCATCCCGCACTACATACATTATTACTTCTTTTAAAGAGTAATTCCTACTCTCAGTCGATATTTTATCACGAGTGACCCCGGCTGCTAAGAATTAACACAATAAAGCGACATCAGCTATCCCTGCTTGCCCATATTCTATGGCCATATAGAGCAGCTCTTCCCATCGTTAAGTGACCAAAACAATTGCTACAATGATATCCGTGTTTCAGTCACATTAGGATAGAAGTATGTATGTAGGATGTAAGCCACCACGTAAGATGGGCACACGCATTATTTGTCTTCATTACTTTGAAGGTCCAAACCATCGTCACGTTTCATCGCATCCCTACAAACACAATTGCGTGTCCATTAAAAAACTAGCCATCAAGTCACCTTGCTTAGCAAGTATCACTAGTAAAGTTTTGGATGGCTCGTCATTTTTGGGGTTCAGAACCAAGAAACTAGTTTACTTTTCTGCTGAAATTTAAGTATATTTAGTTTAAAACTGACATGCCTGCAGAGGCCCTTCTAACTTCTTTATTGTTTAAATTTATTAGTAAAACTTGACTTTTTAACAGAATACTTTCTCCAATTTAAAGCTTCAAGCAAGCAACCTCCTCTCCAATCTAACGCTTCAAGCAAGCAACCTCACAATAAACTGTTTATTATTATATAGTAAGATGACTAGAATCAGTTTTATGAAGAGGAATAAAATCTCTGTTCAAGATTTTCTCTCTTGTCTTAGGAACAGCGTATCTATCTATATGGGATATCCGACACAAATATGTAAGTGCATTTATGGAAAAAATTTTTCTCCATAATTCATGTTTGAATGACTGAAGACTGAATTACAGCTGTAAGTAACTATACTCAAACAAAATTTAACTTGGCGAGGTTTAGTTCCACAATTTTTCGTCTGAGAGTAGATACAAAATAAATATAAACAGTATACATATGTAGGTACAGTACATGCATATCTGTCTTTAATGACTCCATCATAGAGTTTCGATGTTGTTCAGTGAAAAAGTTACCTTTAGTTTTTCTGTTATTATGTTATTTTGTGGATATTTGTGTGATTTATCGTTTTTTTTTACCGTACAGGTGTTGGCTACGCACAGGTAGTGGCTACGGCTGCAATTCTCACCTACTACGTGTCGCTGATGGCGCTCACCGTCTTCTACTTCTTCGCCAGTTTCCAGGTGAAACAGCGCTACATAGACCATCCTAAAATAAAGAAGAGATTTTTGATATTCTACTGAAAGTTCGTCAGGTCTTGTTGTTGTTTAGTCACCAGATGTTTGTCCAAATATGTATGAATGAAACAAAATGCATGCAGATTAACCTATGATTCAGTTTATTAGCCTTTGCTCTTCCTCTGGAATGTACTAAAAACTAGAGTATTCTTTACACGTAAGCACAGCAGTACAAGATATAGTTTCTTAGTGTCTACAGTGACTGTCATGCCACTGCAATAATTGCGAAATTATGCTTTGATCTTCTTCTAAAGGTGCATTAAAACTTTTATCTCTAGGGTTTGAGTTACCTGCTCATGCCACTTCAGCGTGAAACTTTGCTTTGCTATTCTTGCCAGTTCACAACGATGTCATCTGTCTCCTAATTTGGTGCAATACTCATCACTTATTTGCCTGGTTGTTATAGAGTAATCTAATTAATCCGCCTGTAGGCTCGCCACTTGTTACAGCCCCTCATAGTGTAAGCTGAGAGTGGCTATCTCGAGCAGCTTAAATTTGTGTGCTCGATTCTTTCAGTCCAGATTCGTTGAAATCGAGCATCTATGAGGCAAGTTGTGTTCTTTCCGGATGATGATGACTGTCCTGGCAGTCTTAGGGGCGCGTAAGGTTTCTCTATACTCGTACTACGTGAAAGTTCCCAGACAGCATTTCTTCCAAAAGTAGTTTCCTCCGTCAAAGAGATGATGTTTTCGCCTACGTTTGTCTTTCCGTTTTTGTTAGCATGTCTATCAGCAACACCCACATAACTCGAAAACTTATGAACTCACCTTCATAAAATTTAGAGGAATGTTAAAAAATGGTACCGGGGACAGATGGCTCTGTATCGTTTATGATTCAACATAAATCCTGAATTTTAGACTATTCCAAAATGTTAGCTAGCATTCGGTTGCTTGGCGTGTAGGAGGGCTGCGCTAGTAGTGTGCTTCTCGATCTAGTTAATCAAGAAACGTCTTCATGCAAAAACTTGGACAAGAGATTATAACGTCAAGCCCCGTCTTTATCTGTTCAAGACAAAATAGTTGCACCTATTATAGGTAATTCATGTTCATTTCGCTGTGATTCGCTTGCCTGCCTATCTCTCCGTCTGTTAGGGACATAATCAAAATGTTAGGAATAGATTTACAAGAAACTTTCACAAACTGTTAAGAATATCCCGAGGAAAAAATTATTAGATTCTGCTGATGAGCTGTCAATCCATTTGATTGGCTGTCAGCCTGTCTACAGTTCTATTTACAGCATTGCGTTGATCACGGAGGGCAGCTTTAATTTGGTGTAAAGACAGTCGTCCTCGCTGTTATGCTCTCAACAGAAAATACTTCAACTAAGTCACCATTTTTTTGCTTCTACATCTTGTCACAGCACTTCGCAAGCACAAATTAAAGAAAAGAAAAGTTCTTCTTGTAGGCTTACAATTTATAGCCCAGCTCTCTCACACTTTTAATTACTATTGACTTAAAGATCAAACATAAGAAAGACTAATACTAACCCGAATTATGATTATAATGGTACCATTATAATGGTACAATAATTACGATAATAGTGCCGCCATTGAATGATGGTAGAAAATGACTTCTTATATAATTATTAAATTCATTGAAGGCGGCCATCTTCACTGTTAGGCCGGGGCCCCACAGAAAGCAACAAGCGACGCAATACGACTTTTACGGGAGTCGTGTTGCAGCACTGCACGGGTGTCGCGAGGCATCGCAGTGGCGGCGGTGGGGGCAGCAGACTGCTGTACCCTCCGTTACATTTTGTCGTGCAACAAATTTGTCATGTTGCACGTCGCTTGTCTCGCCGGTGGGGACGCTACTCTAGCGCAGAGTCCAAGGTGATAAATCCATCTCTGAGCCTAGTCAACGTACAGATTTGAACATGTTCATGCAGAGGATATCAGGTTCTTTTAATTATTACCTCCGCCAAGGAGGTTATGTTTTCGTCGTGTTTGTCTGTCTGTCTGACTGTTTGTCTCTTTGTCTGTCATCAAGATAACTCAAAAAGTTATGAACCGATTTGAATGAAAGTTACAGGAATTGTTAGGTATGTTAGCAGGAACAGATGATTAACTTTTGGTGAAGATATGTACATCCGTTTGTTTGTTTGTTTGTGTGCGTCATTTTTCTCGATGACATAACTCAAAAAGTTATGGATGGATTTCGATGAAATTAACATGAGTTGTTAGGTATAAAACAAAAAGTAGATGACCAAGTTTTGGTAATGGTCCGTTTGTTCGTTCGTTCGTTTGTCACTGATTTTAATTTTATGCTTGTTAGCCCAATAACTCAAAAAATAATGAATGGATCTTTATGAATTTAAAGGAGTTGTTAGCAATAGTAAAATACATAAATGATCAAATTTTGGTGCAGATCGGTTAGTTCGTTTGTATGTTTGACTCATATTTGTTATAACGTTTGTTAACAGTATAACTCAAAAACTTATGAACGGATTTTCAAAAAAATTGAACAAGCTGTTATTAGTAGTAATACAGATTACGCACTAGAGCACAATCACAACCATCTAGCAAAATATACGCCCTCCCGACAATGACAGCGATAAAACCTCAGTGAAACAGAGCTCTACGGGCAGTTCATTTATTCGCTATAACTTGTGATTAGAGTCTACTGCGTGGTCTGTCTACTGCTGGTAAGAAGTCAGATACTTCAGTCACCCCTCTATTCTATAGAAAACAAGTCGTAAGCGAAAGAAGAAANGGCATCGCAGTTGCGGCGGTGGGGACAGCAGACTGCTGTACCCTCCGTTACATTTTGTCGTGCAACAAATTTGTCGCGTTGCACGTCGCTCGTCTCGCCGGTGGGGACGCGACTCTAGCGCAGAGTCCAAGGTGATAAATCCATCCCTGAGCCTAGTCAACGTACAGATTTGAACATGTTCATGCAGAGGATATCAGGTTCTTCTTATTATTTACACTGCCTTCTCTTGGTTTGTCCGATTACTGCCCCGTATCATGGATACGATATTTTCATTGTACGGAAAGTGTAACAGGAATACAATAAATATATGTATACTAGTGGCCCAAGCGGTCATTATAAATGACGGTACAAAATTAGCACCTCATACTGTTCACGTGTACTAAATTTCAAATCTCCAAATCTTCAGAGAACTATGAGGCGCAGGATATTTAATTGCTCTGGGAAACTGGATGTCAGGCAATCACCCAGCCAGGTTGACAGCCGAAAATGAGGTATATGGGTGCGGGAGCTCCAGCCAGTTCTTACGGCAGCCGCTTGCAGTGACGTTGACATAATTATGTAGAGCCGTTCCAGTTATATTTCCGCAGAAGTTGATGTTGACTGGTAATTTTTAATATTTCCTCGCAGAGTGAGCTGCCCTGGTCAGTATGCGACCCGTCCTGGGCCGATATGAAGAGATGTGTCGCCGTCGCATCGAATGTCTCACTAGACTTCGATAACAGCACCGACATGCAGAGCAGCTCTGACCAATACTTCAAGTAATTCCAGGACCACCGTATGCAATCGTGCACTTGACTTATAAGCAGACGTTCTGTTTGCATGTCGCTCCTGTTACACACTGTCAAGATACCACATATTTTGAACGTTCAATTTTATATGGTAATTACCCAATTGCCGAACTAATTCTATTTCAGAACAAACAGTTATATTTGATAGGTGAAAGTAATAATCCCTGCCCTGACATAAGGGTGTGCTGCTCGTCCTATTTTTTTTTTTTTTTTTTTCTGTGACAAGCCGTCCTACCGCTATGACCATATTGTAATTTTATGAGAAGTGTCAACATATAAAATAAATTTCCTTATTTTTGTCCAGTTCCCAAGAACACTACTTTCCCTACTACACTACTTTCAGGCGTACTAGGTTCCCATGCAGATGATCGTCTTTTTTCTTGTATTTTCACTTCACGACATTCGTATGCGTTGCTGTATCTGTGTAAATAACAAAAAAAAAGAGGCACTGTTTTCTGAGACGACATTACTGTAGTTAAAAATTTTAAAACACGCAAGACACTGTACCACTGACACTTTCTAAGCCAAAGAATATGACGGTAAACATTTTATTGAAACTTTTGCTAGACGCACAGCTGTGCTTACAAGGACGGTACGAAATATGCGAACACGGTGAAGTGAAAACACCGGACAGAAGACTATCATCTGCACCGGGCTTTAGGCGTGCAATTTTATGTAAGCAGGTAAAAGACTTAGTGCGTTCTGGTATAAATTGTGTTTACATTCGCATAACATTTATTATTTATGCACATCTAATTTCTGTGCTTGGATCATATGTGTCATCGATATATGCTTAGAGGAGAGAGTAACCGACTAAATCGGCACTTTAACTCAATTTTTCGACTAGGTAACACAGTTGACGCAGCCCTGAATTGGTCCATATCATATATTAAAAAAAAAAAACTACCGTGTCTAAGAACTTTTTTGTGATCATTGAGGTATTTAAAGCTGCCCTGATATTATTTAAGGAATTAAAAATTCAATTCATACGAATTTTTTTTTTTGCCAACCCGTTGGGTGCATACCTCACTGAGAAAACTTTTAAAAGTGTAGCTTTTCCGGCAGTATTTGACTTGCTTACATCTGAGAGCCGTACTTCAGGCAATGATACATTCATGAGATATAAATTTTTCTATTATAAAAAGTCTGCACTTGAGCCGATCAGCTAAGAGAAAGTATTTATACCACATTTCTTTCAGGTTATATTTTACTACTGTTACTCAGTCTGTAGCTAAGTCGAAGTAAGTTTTCACATTTGACGGACGTTACGCTCCACTATTTAGTAATAATTTATTACATTGATACAGTTTCTAGATATATATATATATATGCATGGCAGTAGCTAACTGCAAATAAATAAAAGTTTAAATGGTAAATAAATTATGCCTAACGCCATTAGGCACCTGCGCGGTAAAAGACAGTGTTTTTGAAAGTAATATCATCTCCCCGGCAGTGAAGTTATACAGGCGAAAATATGAGATCCACCTTGTGTATAACGTCTGTCTTGGGTCTTAGCACCTACCAGGCCGTTATCGCGTGACGATGTGCTTTGTAGTTCTATTTGCGTCATATCCTAAGTTGAAATGAGGCTTAGCACGGATGGTTAAAGTGAGTTGAAATGTTGAATTAAAGTGTGATTGTACGTGACAAAGGATGTACGAAGAAGCCCATTTCCTGGCAGGGGACAATGCTTACAGTAGGTTCTTTTCTCTTTAAAGCTTCTGCTAAGTCGGTTCTTTTTTGTTATTTCATGCATGTTTTTCGCATATATCTAGGCGTCATGTGGTCCATGAAGCGACGTCTTGGGAATCAGGGCTCGGAATGCCGGACTGGAAGTTGACCCTCTGCCTGGCGGGGTCGTGGCTGACGCTCTTCTTTACATTAATCAAAGGAGTCCAGTCTGCTGGGAAGGTAAATTTTCAATGCTCTTTATAGCATGAAAATTTAAACTTTTTAAGCATTACAATGCCTCCTTCTGACAAATGCATACGTTTGTGGTCGGTGATGTCATTGATTCATAGCTGAATGGTTCTTTAATTACAAACCGCTTTCTCGTCTTTGTGTAAGGAATAAATTTAAAGGCACTTGTTATGCCTGAAAGTTTTATTTTTGACTATCAGTGCTGTAGTAAGGCCGTAGTAAGTTTAACATATTCCACTGTAGGTTGTTGCTATCATTAATTACATCATGCTTATAGTGTCTTCACTAACAGGCTCGATCTGGTAGCTACCCCCACGGTAGATGTGGACAATGCGCGCTGCACAGTTGTGCCGAGGTACCCGGGATCGATCCCCACACCAGACGCAGTCATTCTCAAGGCACTCGGCTCGCTGAATCAGCGCATTTGCTTGTGCGCATAGCTATCGTGGGGGTACCTGCCGTAGGTTATGGGGGTGACTGGTCGTTGAACCTTCCGTTTCGGCGCCATAGTTCTAAGCGACCAGTCGTCGGCTGCAGCTGCACTTACTCCTCTGGGGCCAGTTGGTCTATGTCTGCCACACGAACCAGTGCGAGTAAAGTTTCCAGGGGAAGGTGCAGTCAAAGTTGACTTCACTTTAAATTACTTTTCAAAATTTTATCTGCAGACGATGTAGGTGTATTTCTCACAGAAATTAACGATTTGCCTATAGTGGCTCCGACGTTGTAAGGATAACATTGTGAATTCTAATTTGATATGTCTTGTGGAATTATAAATTTATTGCTACATGTATTTGTGCAATGGAACTCTCACACTATAGATTTTCAATCAATAATTTAAGTGCATATGGCGCTACTCCTGCTGTTTTCATTAAATGCCATACTTTTCGAATTTTTTTCAGTGGGTTTCTTCAGCAACAGATATAATAAATTCTACCAAATTCACAATACAATAATATTCAGTATTTTATTCAGTTTTCCTCTTATTTTATATCCTTTACCTCTCCAGACAGCATACTTCACAGCACTGTTCCCGTACGTGGTGCTGTTCACGCTACTGGGTAGGGGGGTGACCCTCCCCGGTGCCTACGACGGCATCATGTACTTCCTCACCCCACAGTGGGAGAAGCTGCTGGACGGAAATGCAAGTAACCCTATTAACGATATTATATTAAACCAGCAAAACCAATGCTTTGTAGTAAGAGAAAAAGTTACTTGATAGAAATGAAAGTAGGAATATAAAACAGGTTTCGCGCTATAGTCTCTTCTTCTGTGTGCACAATACAAGGCGGTGGTATGTTCCATTGCTTGCGTGTAAACAGTAGAGCAGTCAGCAGCTTTCTGAGTTCTACTTCGCTGCTAATTGAAAAAAAAAATAGCTAAAACTTTACAAGACACACTTGCTCAGCTTGCAAACATGAGGGCTAACATTTTGACATCGGTTTTGGTAGATACACAATTATGTTTGCAAGCATGCACCAGAGCATGGAAAGAGTTTGAATTGCATTCAGGAAACACGTGACTCTACTGTGAACATAGATTTTAAGCAGGAACCTTGCTCCTCTGAGACAACAGCGTTTCCAATAAAAGTTGCTAGATCTATAACCATTAACAAATAGAATTGCTCATTAAATACAGTATTACCTAGTTATGGGTTCAGATCGTTCAAATGATGTGAAATATGTTTGAAACAAATTTTCGTGGTAATGCCAAACGATTTCAATCGGTGCAACTCCGATGTTCGAGCATATGATACTTCTGGAAATACTTTCAAATGCTCCTAATTAATAAAGACACTCCATGTCCGGAGTGAATTGTTTGTTCGATCAGGTTGTCATACTTAACTTCACATCAATAAAACTACACAAATTTAAGTGTATCAAGCTCTGGTATAAATTGTGTTTGGATTCGTAAAGCATTTGGCATTTCAATAGGAGTACCTATTGTTTGTATTTGATCATACGCCGTGCACACCTGATTTTCTGACTGTCATCTAAGTGCAAACTATTATAACATACACCCAATTTTCAGTCATTTATTACCTCCACCAAAAAGGATGTTATGGTTTTGTCGAAGTTTGTCAGTGTGGATGTTTGTTTTTGTGTGTCTGCCACCAAGATAACTTCAAAAGGTATGGACGGACCTTGATGAAATTTACGGGAATTATTCAGAGAAACAGATATTAACTTACGGTTTTTTTGTTTAGGTACCTGTTTTTTCCCGACTACATAACTCAAAAAGTTATGGCAATATCTTCATGAAATTTGCAAGAAATGGTAGAAATGCTCTGAGAAGCATATGATCAAATTTTTATGACGAAGTTTTCCGTTTGTATGTATGTCTCTCGTTCGTCTGCTTGTTTGACAGAAAATAACCTAAAAAGTTAGTAACGGGTCCTTTAGGAATTAACGGGAAGTACAAAAAAAAAATATTAGGAAAATAGCAGATCGCATTTTGCTGATAACTATAAAGAAATCCTGGCACCAGGACCAATTATTTAAGCTTTTCTTTTAATATTGTATTGGTTAGAGTAAGTATATGCTCTCAGAGCTTCTCTATACTGTTTTATTTATTCATAGTAAGCAAACACTTCCAGGTGTGGTACCAGGCCGTCACCCAGTCATTCTTCAGTCTGTCGGTGGCCTTCGGCTCCATCTCCATGTTTTCCAGCTACAATGACTTCAAACACAATGTCTACAGGTAAAAAAATTGTTTCTTTCACCGTCGCATTAAACTGCACATGATCAAAGGGGGACCTGGACAGAATCCCGACAACCAGAAGCCCGACGGCCAGAAGCCCGACGGCCAAAATCCCGACAGTCAGAAGCCCGACAGCCAGAATCCTGACAGCCAAAAGCTCGACAACCAGAATCCCGATGGCCAGAATCTTATATGAAAATGAACAAATGTCAAAACTTCATAGTAGAGAAGAGATGTGCCTAACAGGTGTCGAAATTAAGTACTGTTTATTAATATGTATTGAAGATGGAAGTTCCCGTAAAGAACATGCGCCAAATTCTAAAAAAGGTCAAAATGCCATTTTTGGGCAATTCCCTGAAGGTAATATAAAACATCTGATAAAGAACAAGTGTCAAAATCTAAACAAAGTCAACCTCACAGAAAATGAAAAATAGAAAAGAAAGACACTACTGAGGCTGTCAATTTCGAAAGTCAAAAGCATGATAGCATTTGACTCAGGATTCCCACGCACGCGAAATGCAGTCGAGGTTTTTCACAAAAGCTGGGAAATCATCATTGGAAAAAATCACATTGGTCTTCATAATTTAATTGAAGAATTGCAAAAGGAAATGCAACAAGTCAACAACCAAATGGAATGCCTTCTTCGTGCATAACGTCAACTCATCATCAAATGCATCAAAGGCATCGTGGAGGATCAGAAACTAAACCCAAACGCAAAGACCTTACTTTTGAAGAACGGATCACCAAGGTTATACAGGAACGTGAACATCGAAATTCCTTAGATTATCTCCCAGGTGTTTTTCTTTAACCATGAGTTATCCTCGTACGTTTATCTTCTCAAATTCTTTTTGAAAATGAATCGCATCACAAAATAATGTCGTTCATTTCTATGAGTATTTAGAGTGAGATATACGTTATATGCATATTTAGTTAAACTGTTGTAACTAAAATATGCACATAACCATTAGTAGCTACGCAGACACTGGCTTTACATGACATATTACTGAAATCGTGAAACGCGACCAGCGCCCAAAGTCGTTGCCTCGACCGCCAAGAATGTGGCTGTTGGGATTCTTGCTGTCGGGATTGTGGCCGTCGGGATTCTGGGTGTCGGGATTATGACTGACGGGATTTTGACCCAGACCCGATCAAAGGATATTCTCTTTTGCTGTATGACAACTGGTCTACTTGTCCCGTTGTCTGTGTCCTGCTACGACCCAGATTTACTAACATATACAATATTGTAAAATTTGCAATGTTGCACCCTACAACGAAATACAAGGCAGTATTCTATCTGCCTTGTGATTGGAAGTTGCAGATCATTATTACAATCAATATGCTGTCGCTTTTTGTCTTCCTTTCGGGAAGCAACCAATGGGGTGTAGGTTTGCATCTTCCATTCAAAGAACAGCCAATCTGCAGGTGGATTACATCCTCATTTTAATTTACACGTTAAAACTCGAGTACTGCAACCACTTACAAGTTTTCTCAAGATCTAGCAAAGATATAACATACATCACAAGATTTTCTAGGGCGTTTTCTCTATTATCTGCCGGAATTTTTTTTTTTTTTTCTACAACCGCGAGTAGTAATTCGAGGAACTAGATATATGACTTACAACACGCAAGTAGCTTGATAAATCTGGCCAGATTTAGAATACTGTAAGTAGAGATATAAGCTAAACTAGCGACTTTATACAACATTGTAAGTAGCTTGATAAATGTGGGCCCAGCCGTATTATTGCGGCGCTGACCTCATATTGCAAAATCGCCCAGCAAAATACTGAAGTACTTTCAACATAAGCAGCACAATCCCTATGCAAATACTAATATGTTCTTTCCATGAAATCTGCAACACCACATTGCTATCACATTAGCTTTGGAACTATTATCGAAAGCAGTTACTGAACTCAGTATTATAGATGCCTAGTTTTGGAATTTTTGAGTGCATTTTTTTCGTGAATTGAGGAAAAAAATCAACGGACAAGGGACAGTCAGTGCTATGCCAAGGTTTCCTCGACTGTTGTTAGCTTACTGAAGTTTTACTCGCTCGTGCGTTACATTAGAATCAAGTGCGTATTATATTTCCACTGTACCCGTCACCACTGACAGTTGAGCTATCCGGAACTCTACCTGAATGAATCACCTAACTGGCCTTCAAACTTTATTACATTATATCAGTAACATTGCACAAGAACCGAGACTCTTATTGAACAACCATGACTATCGCGGTACTACCAATGAAAACTTAATGAGGCATTTTAATAATCAAGTTAGTCAGCCTTCAAATTATATTACGCTCATATTAATTTTGTTGCGTCAAACATACGCAGTGGCTTTGTTTAACAGCCTTGCCCGTCCCAGTATCACTAAAAAAAATTGGAAGGGCATTTTAATGAAATTTATTGCTGCAACCTTCAAGAGACTCGACTTCTTGACTTTGATAATGGGCAAGATATGGCTCCTGTTTTGAAAATGGAGGTACAAGTAACACTCATTGTTCTTACCGACAGAGACTCGATGATTATTTCCTTCATGGACACGGGCACTTCTCTGCTGGCGGGCCTCACCATCTTCTCCATCCTGGGCAACCTGAAATACGAGATTGGGGCGGACTCCATCGACGACGTCGTCAAGAATGGGGCAGGCTTGGCTTTCATCACCTACCCTACGGCCATCGCCAAGTTTGATATCGTGCCTCAGGTATTTAAAGCATCAATACACTGAAAAACTTGGTACTATGTTCTAAATATAATTGTAAAATTTCGAGCACGCTTTCAAATTCACTTTGTTGCTAAGCCATTAAAGCTGCTTAAATTCAATAGGATTGAATTTTAAACATTTCCTTAGAAAACGTAAGCTCAAGCTTGGTGCTCGTTTCCTGATTGACATGAAAAATTTGTTGATAAATATTAATAATTCGTTCTAAATTTTGGTGGCAGATTTCATAATTTCTTTTTGAAAAAGTCGAATTAAATGTTCAATTTTACTGGGGAATCTTCACCTCACTTTATAACACTTGGGTGTATAGTTTCAATAGAAATATTTATTAGTTCAGACGCTGCATGTAAACCGTCAGTTCAGTTTAGAGTCCCTAGAAGTTGTGTCAACAAGCCCAGTGCACTTTGGCGACGCGTTGGTATTATTACCTCCGCCAAGGAGATTATGTTTCGTCGTGTTTGTCTGACTGTCTGTTTGTTTGTCTGTCTGTCATCAAGATAACTCAAAACGTTATGAACCGATTTGGATGAAATTTACAGGGATTGTTAGGTATGTTAGGAGGAACAGATGATTAACTTTTGGTGAAGATATGTCCATCCGTTTATTTGTTTGTCTACCTTATTTTTCTTGATGCCACAACTCAAAAAGTTGTGGATGGATTTTGATGAAATTAACATGATTTGTTAGGTATATAACAAAGAGTAAATGGCCAAATTTTGGTGATGATCCGTCTATTCGTTCGTTCGTTTGTCACTGTTTTTAATTTTATGCTTGTTGGCACAATAACTAAAAAAATAGGGAATGGATCTTTATGAAATTTATAGAGATTGTTAATAATGTTAAAAGACATAATGATCAAATTTTGGTGCAGATCAGTTTGTTCGTTTATATGTTTGACTCATGTTTGTCATAATGTTTGTTAACAGTATAACTCAAAAAGTTACGAACGGATCTTCAAGAAAATTAAACAAGCTGTTATTAATATAAAAAGGCACAAATGACTATATTTTGGAGTTTATACAAAGAAAATTATAGTTTCAGAGCCAATTTGAATTTTTTGCTACCGTTGCCTCACTTGGCGGAGGTATGCGCTCTCAGAGTGCTCTAATTATTAATGGAACTGTCAATGCGCTTCTTTGAATCGAATGCAATAGTGGACTCTCACAGCACATAAGTGAAAGTTACTTCCAGCAAAATTTTCTCGATCTTAATGTAACCAGTCCAAAACTCTTGATTTACGACATTTGGCGTGATTTCTTCGTTATATTTAAATGAGATGCATATTAAACTTATTCTACTCGTCGTTATGCCGGAAAATTAGAGCATATCGGTGGTGAGAGGATGCGGGACCCGCCTTAGCAGAGGGCGCCGCAAAGCGTGAAATTAATCTCTAAGATGATAATAAGAACTATAAACTGATTAGACATTTATTGTGACGATAACACAATCCCTTCGGTAGATAAAAGTGCAAATGCACTCTGGCTTCGTATCATATTTACGATCAAGATTTTCTCAGCTTACACATGAAGATAAAAAGTTTATGGGTGATTCTCCTGTATGAGTTAAGAAAAATAATATTCTGCAGTAAACACTGATATTAATAACCGATGAATAAGAAAATGTTTGGATGTGTTTCTATGCTATAATTACGAAATGCAACACTGTGCAATAATAGCTGTAATTGAAACAACGTTGGAGATAAAATATGTAGCTACTGGCAGTTTTTCTATGGCAGTCACATCTAGCAAAATTATAGCGATAAACACTAATTCTACTCTATTATTCGACTAGTGACTAGAACATATAGTTATGAAATATTATTTTACAACTTCTCTTTGTATACCGACAGAACAAGTGTTCTTAACCCTATCCGTTACCAATTTTTTTCATCCGTTTGAGCGCCAAGGCGAGACAAATTTGTACCGCCCACTAAAAATGTTTATAACTTTATCAATATCAGAGGTTTTTCTTCATAGTCTCAAAAGTCATTTATTCAACTATTCTTTCGCCTATTTAATTAAAAAAATAATGCCGCAGAGTAGTTTTAATATCAATTAAATTCGATTATAAGAAAATATCTCCGGACAGTACAGAGTAAATACTCCGGCAGCACATCTGCCGTAATTTTCATACTTTCACAAGCTGAACGTATAATCGCTTCTATATTTCATTTTTAGCCTTGTTGCTGTCTTTTAGGGATTATTTTGAAAGTTCTTTTGTATAAAAAGAAAATCTACACGGAAATGTTATCATCTAATTTTCTGAAATATTTATGCTTATCTATAGGTATTTTTGGCTGTAATGTGTGGGTATATTTATATTAGAATTCTATTGATAATCATGCTAAATTGAGAAAAGTCATGGCAATTTGGCGGCTGAATATCACTGGGAGCAGAACTGTGAACGAAAAACGGTAGGGTGGTACAATTTTGTACCGCCTTGGAGCAGATAGGGTTAACATCACCAAGACAATTGCAATGCGGAACTTAGAATAAAATCGCATAAGCTCATACAGCAATTTTTATGGCTTGAATTTACATACTGATCCGTCGTAACTAAGTAACATTTCATCATACTTAAAAATTACATCAAGATTCTTCTGCGTAAACTTGATATATTATCTTTACAAGTTCATTAGACTTGTAGAGTAAAACATTTACAGCCTGTGATGATTACGACTCAAGTACTGGATCGTACGTGAGCAAAATTTAATAAAGACATGTCGTAAATTGGAGGGCTTATACTAGAAGTGCAGTAACGCCTTAGATTATGCTTAGGGCGTTACTGCATTAGGCATATGAGCCCTCCAATTAATGTATTTATTGCTATAATATAAGCTTTCGATTTAAATATTTTTTTGTACTCGTGATCAACCCTGGAATGATTGGGCGTGATGCACACTTCCATGCAAGGCTTTATTTGATGGAATAAGGAAGACCGTTGGTATTAGGCTTGGGCATTAGATAATATATCCCGCACTTATATAGTCTTGATTATTAGTGATACACTATGCAATAAATACAGGGGGTGCAGAAGCTCTACAGTGCCACTGCGGGAGCTGACACTGCCAATGATTAACTTTAAAAATCAAATTTCGCAAAAATTTTGAACGGTTTTCAAAGCACAGGAATAGGATGAATCGAGATATTAAATTTCAACCAGGTTCAAACCCTTCATTTGGTGGTTCGATGAATGGCAAAGCAAATACGCAGGCATACACTATTTTGCGACAGTTAATGACTATCCATTAGGGCAAAAGTACCGTGTATCACACACGTCGAGAAAATAATTGTATGCGCCAAGAAAGAGCAAGAGTAAATTACATATTAAAAGGCAAATATAGAGCAGAGGCATTGCTCAACATGATCGGACACTGTTAAACTATGAAGAAATTGGCACACCGGTGCTATAGCTAACAATAAACGATTTCATGCCACAATAGTTCCAAAATTGCAGATGTCATTTTCGAATTATTATTTTCTTTTTAAATACGACATTTGTGAAATTTCTATCTGTCACTCAGAAGTATCGATCTGTTATGTTTTGAATAACTAGCGTAGATATGATATCACTTCTATCTTATATGGGATTCCTACAATATTCGTTAAGTTTTTAACCAGTTGCCGCCCAAGCATACCATTCAGTTAAATATTAATTTGTGTTAGGCCTACAAAATAATTGATGATGAACAATGTTGAAATCAGTGGTCATCACTGTTCCAGCTGTTCGCGGTGCTGTTCTTCCTGATGCTGTTCACACTGGGCTTAGGATCAGCCACAGCCCTGACTAACTGCATCATCACCGTCATATTGGACCAATATCCCAATTGGAACAAGGCGTTTGTGTCCGGACTGGTGTGCTTTGTTGGATTTATGTCAGGCCTTCTCTACGTCACCCCGGCAAGTTAAATATATTACCCATGTGTCCAGACTGAGGCGTGCTGCAATCACAGCCAAGTTGGGCTACCGCAAGTCGAAAATCCGTAACCGTATCCCGAAATATAGATGCAAGAGCGCCATCTACCCACGAACAATGTTAGCTGAACAACAAGGAAATCCTGTGTTGACTGTAATTTCGTCTGTGAAGTTCGGAGTGAGCTGGAATACTTACATTCCCTGAGCTGCGGAGTTTATTCGCTGTTGAGATGCCCAATTTTTGTGGTACATTTATTATCATCCGCGAACGAAGTTTGAGAGAGGATTATGTTTTTGTTGAAGATTTAAGTATATATAAATATTTGTATATATATTTGTCTGTCCACCTATAAAGTGGTAGGAGTTTTGCAGGGAGCCTGGTGGGTTACCCTCGATGCGATCCATGCCAATAAACTAGGATTAGCTGGCCATCAAAAATGGCCAGCTGGCGATGAAAATTGCTCCTACCGCGGGTGATGGTCGTACGCCACGAAGCGTTCTAGTTTGAAGTGAATGTTTCTTAGAGGTTCCCTGCTTCACCGTAACAGGTGTTGCAATCATCGTTATTGACGTGTGTCGTAATCACAATTTCTGGGTTGCCGGTGCCGACCCTGTGACCCGCCGCTCGCAAATTGTGTCACAATCACAGCCCTAAAAGCGGTAACGACGATTGCTACACTTGTCGCGCTGAAGCAGGTCACGACTCAAAAGCGTCAATTACAAATAAAGGAAACGAAAAGGTTATGCAGAAGAGCAACGAGTAAACACTGCAGCCTTACAGTAAGTGAAATAAGTTTATTTACCATAAGCTTACGTCGGCAAAATTACGATAAACACTGATATTCATTATTGTAAGGCTTACACCGCTCTTCGGTAGATGGCGCTCTCACAACTCTGCATCACTCTCGTGAGGTAACTCACTAGAACAAGAGTTTTGTGTTTGGTCTGAAAGATTGTATTGTAGATTGTTATCAGAACTTTTGTGCAACACCCCTGTGAGTAGGAACAAGTACTATTTATAATACAGTATGTGCTGAACATTTACGATAGAGCGCTTTACTGGCTTCACACACTTTATGATTTCCACTATTACGAGATTGGTTTTATATTACAGAATTTATTATAATGGCTTTATAACATGTTTATCATGCTGATTGACTTCATCGTTTCTTAATTTTACTGTTACAGGAAGGTCTGTACATTTTGGAGCTGGTAGACTTCTTTGGCGGAGGCACCATCGTTTTCTTCTTGGCCATCATCGAAGCTATTGCCATCAGTTACATCTATGGTAACATACCTTTATTGATTGGTGCCTTGGTTCTCAGAATTTACATTATGTAAACCGCCAAGGCGAGAGCAGATAGATCTAATGTCGACCCTTCCATCAGAGATCCAAAGTTTATTTTGTACATTGTTCTCGAACAGTTGCTCTAGATTTCTCCGCTTACCTTCTTATTTTCATACAGAAAATCCTTCAGAACGAGTCCCCTTCAAAGTAAGACGAGACAAAGTACTATAACAAATTTTGGGCCACCCTGGAAACTAAAATTGTGAGCCAGCTTCGGTAATGGCCAAAAATTATGCTAGTTATCTTTTAGTGAATTATAGTTAAGATTTTCCAATTATTTGCACTACGCAAATAATTTTCTTTAGCCTTAAACGTTAAAGTTAGTCCTGACTGATGATCATTAATTGTCTTATATTTTTATCATACCACAACGATATACCAATCGAAAAATGAAGCTTCCATTTTTCAAGAACGTATTAGGTAATGGAAACAGTCACAAGATTTGGCTATTCGTAGCTCTGAAGGTGTAGTCAATCATTTATTAGTACCAACGAACAGCACCGATATCATAGCCATTCACATACATACAACAATTTTTTCACAGGCCTAAGCAATGTAATTAGGGACTTCAAATTCATGCTGGAAGTGGACCTCGGCATCTACTGGAAGTTCTGCTGGAGTTTCATTGTGCCTGTTGGTCTCACCGGCATTTTGGCATATTCCCTTTCTGACTTCAAGCTTCCGTCGTACAACGATCAGCTGCTGCCCAAAACTGCCTATGGTAAGAGCGAATTATATATGAAGATCATTTACATTACCGCAGATGAATTTGATAGTTCTCACATATTTACTTGGCAAGTATCAATTTAGAGACCGGTTGGCTTAAGACAACCAGCTGATGGTAGTTCTGACTTAGTAATGTCGTCCACAGAAGAGCCAACGGATTTTGCTTGCGCATATTTACAAGTTTCATATAATTAGAGATTTTTTAGTGGTACTTACTAAACTGTTGATTGAAATTTGCTTAAAAATTGTTTTTCTTAAAAAGATAAGAAACCTTGGCGCTGAAATTAAGCTTTCGAAGCTTGCTCCTATTCGAAACTGCCGACACAAACTTTGGCTTCGTAACTCTGAGTCGCGCTGAAAGCGCCAGAAGCAAAGCGATGACATTAAGCAACAGTCTCCTAGACAACCCTTCTTTAGGTGGCCTTGGTTAAGCCAGCTGAAAATTACAATTTGCGGAGCAAGATTGAGTTTCTGAAACCTCAAGGCAACCAATTAAGGGTCAATTCTTGAAACTCACTTCTTCGAGTTAAAGCCACAGCACCCATCTGAATTTTCGAACTAGTCGAGCTCTGAAAGTTTATATTGGCGATTCAGTCGCCATAATTCTGTCATAATTACAACTGCATCTGCTGAACAGTACGAGCAAAAACTACATGAAATACTGAAATGCAACCGAATTTACCACCCAATTTCGTAGATGTCATAAAGAATATTGTCTATGCCCCTAGTTACTCAGCAGAAAGCTATTTTTGTCTTGATTACTTTATTTTCTGTGTAGTGAAAACACAAAACAATGAAAATATTCGAGCATGCTACGATCATTTGATATGCTAAAATGGGTATAATTTTTTCCGAAAAAAAAACGCCTCGCAAGTATTGCAAAGGTTACTGTGAAGATGCGAACAACAACACGCACCAGAAGCATGATAGTTCACATGGATTTCTATTTTTAACTGCTTTAATACTCGGTGCAGCTCCGATTATCTCTTCTTAATTACGGCTTTTAGTTTACAGTTCGCGGTATCAGGCGAATTTTGGACATTCCCTCCGCCAGGCTAGTCATTCGGTGTCAGATAAAGCTTCATAGGAAACATGTATAAATATATGTAAGTTTATTGGTAGGGAAGTTGGAGATAAACCCAGCTGTCTAGACAAGAGATAAGCAGACTGCGTTTATGATGTATTCTTTGTTATACTGTGTGCCTGGGCTCACTATAACACATGTATCTGAAGCAGAATAGGAGTGAAGGAAAACTTTGCTCTGGATTTTTGTAGATAGCTGCTAGTGATAGGCATTTTGTTACCAACAATTTTTCTGCCTATGTTGTTTTTGTTGCTACTAAGATGTAATGATGATAATACCGCTTGTAGATATGAAAAATGACACACATTCTGGAGAACAGGTTAAAAAGCAAGGAAATCAATCAATCAACTTTATTAGGTACTCACAGGGGTGGTACAATAGTTATATTAAACATAGCTTATCACTAGACTTAAATTAAATACAGAGAGCGCTTGATAGCCTATAGTACACGTTACACCGCATTCTGGCTCATTGTTTGGCCTCTGTTTGGTAAGAGTATGCGCTGCCATCGGCTATACATATTTGACAGTCTGTAGCAAGGGCCATCGTAGACCACGTTTATCAGCGAATTAGCCGATTTTTCTATCCTGTATTGGAGACTGTAAGCACATTTCCTTCTTCAGACCTTCAGACAGTCAGTATACTTGCATTGATAAAAGTAGTAATGCTTTTACAATGCAGTTGAAGCTTAGAAAACTGTTACATAAATGTAAAGAAGCAGAATGTGCAGTATTATTTAAAATATATCTAAAAGCATTTAAAATATATTCCTGTTTGTAACAGAATAGATATAATCCGCAGGTTTCGGCTATGCATTGGTTGCGTCGGCTCTCCTCACCATCCCAGCTGGCCTGTGCCACGCCATGTATATTGCCGACTGTCCACCTGGCACCGGACTTGTTGGGGTAAGAAATTAACCCATTTACCCCTGGGAGGTCTAATTGAAGGAGGTACAACAGCCACATATGGCCGCACTATCTAGAAATTGTCTTTTATTGCTGCTTCCTTCCCACCATTCAAAGGTTCCCGGTCATCCCTTTCCACCAATCACAGACTCTCAGCTACTTGTAACACCAACCAATCAGGAAGTTTGCCATGCTTCAGCCTCGGGAAGAAAGTTAGTTCCGATCTCCGTAGCCGCTGCTACCTCTTCCTATTAAAACTGATTTACCTTAAAGTTTTACGCTTCACCCAATCTAAATACAGATGTTAACACTATCTGCTCCAAGGCGAGATAAAATTGTATCGCCCAACCATTTTACGTTCACTGTTTTACGCTCAGTGGTTTTCAGTGCCCAAACTTCCGTTCTTTTCCTAATTTCCCATTAGCATCAATAAAATTCTAAGATACCCGCACATTATAGCAAAAAATAGTAACAGGTATCACTATTCTAGAAAATTCGGTGATAAAATTTCAGTGAGCGGGAGCTTCTGGGTCGACGTGAGTCAGCATCATTGAAGTCTGACCCATTCTAACTGTTCTCTGCTGCAACTATCAGTGCAGTGCTACTGTGCAGTTGACTTATAGCTTCTGCAGTTACCGTGAATGACAACTGCTGCAGATTTGCAGCTGGAGCATTCGCCCTGTACGCTCTGGGGAAATTTTCTTATATTTTTCAAATTTAATTAAGAACTAGAGCACTCTGAGAGCGCATACCTCCGCCAGGTGAGGCAACGGTAGCAAAAAATTCAAGTTGACTCTGAAACCATAATTTTGTTTGTATAAACTCCAAAATCTAATCATTTGTGCCTTTTGATAGTAATAATATCTTGTGTAATTTTCTTGAAGATCCGTTCATAACTTTTTGAGTTATACTGTTAACAAACGTAATGACAAACATGAGTCAAACATACAAACGAACAAACTGATCTGCACCAAAATTCAGTCATTTATGTCTTTTAATATTACTGACAACTCCTATAAATTTCATAAAGATTCATTTATTATTTTTTGAGTTATTGTGCTAACAAGCATAAAATTGAAAACAGTGACAAACGAACGATCGAACTAACGGATCATTACCAAAATTTGGTCATTCACTCTTTGTTATATACCAAACAACTCATGTTAATTTCATCAAAATCCATTCATAGCTTTTTGAGTTATGACATTGAGAAAAATGACAAACAAACAAACAAACGGATGGACTTATCTTCACCAGAAGTTAATCATCTGTTTTTCCTATCATACCTAACAATTCCTGCAAATTTCATCTAAATCGGTTCATAACTTTTTGAGTTATCTTGGTGACAGACGGACAGACAGATAGACAGAGAGACAGACAGACAAATACGACGAAAACATAACCTCCTTGGCGGAGGAAATAAAACTACTGTTAGCTGTTCTTTTTTTGAATAAGTAGGTAGAATAATAGTTGAAGAAATTACTCTGAGACTCTGAAGAAGTTTTAGGCATTTTTAGTGGGCGGTACGAATTTGTCTCACCTTGGCGCTCAAACGGCTGAAAAAAATGGTGACGGATTGGGTTTAATTTACAACGCCCAGGTCTGAAATGCACCAATTTCGTAACTGCTTTCAGGAAATATTTAATTGAACACTATTAGTTAAACGATACCTGATATATTACATGAATATTGACATTCTACAAAATGAATGACCGTATTATATTCATAAATGTGTGTCGTGTAACACACTGAAGGAGTATGATATAGGAAGAAGTTCGAGCCTTGAAGAATATGCCACGCCACAGTATCTATGATACAGGGTTGCAATTATTATTACTATGGACGTGAGCTCGCCTACGTGACTATGTTCGTAAATGTCAGAGGTGATATACCGGAAACGCTACTTGACTGCACCATGTATGTATATATTCAGTTTTTCAGGCGGGAAACCCTTTGAAAATTAAAAAAAAATGAGACAACAGGGAGTTTCGGTGAAGCACTAATTTTCTACCGTCATTTAATGTCGGATGCTGCTCAGATAAATTGAAACAAGCACTCACCTCGTATGACAGCTTGAGTCGGCCATTGTAGGGTAGGCATCCTTTAGAAGCACTTTTTAATAACGTAACTAAGGTCAATGAAGAAGGGTCATGACAAATTACACGCTGTCATTTTAGACAGTGCGAACACTCTAGTTTAATACGTTTAGGTTCAGTGCATCGCAACAAAGAGCTTTGAAAATACAAGAGAAGAAACTACATGAGAGTTTTTGGGACAATCGCCAAATTAGGCTGAGTTTGCCAACATCAACGCCAGAGGCGCTGGTGTCACTTAGAAGAATAAGTTTAGATATATCTTATTACCCCAATAATATTGCAAGAAAATTATATATAAATGAAGCTGAGAGCTGCGCTCAATATCAACAATTTTTTTCAGTTTTCTTAATGTTGTTCAGTCCCCTCTGGTAGGACCTACGCCCTTGCTCCTCTCTCTTCTATTATTGAAATAAAAAATACTCCTTTCTTTTTCATAACTGATAGGTTAATTTTAATGCCTCTGATGATGGGAAGTACAGTATTCTCGAAACGTTAGCTTTTATTCATGATAGTCGAAATATTTATTAGGAACCTAATTATCTATTTTACCGCTGAACTTTAGGTTTTTCATCCACCGCCGAAGAGCTAGCAACAGCTCAGGATTTTCTCCAAAACCTCGAGGTTTCGCGTGACATTTTGGATGCGAGTCCGACAATCTTTCTTTTTCACGTCCTTTTGTTGATAAAAGGAAAAACAATGAGCTCGCCAAGCATGCTAAGTAAGTTATTAGGTAAACTGAGCAAATATTTAATTCATTAACTTTTAGGTGCTACATCAGAAGCTCGGGTTTTCCCCAAAATCCCGTAATGAGTCCTGATTTGCTTACAAATAGACGTGTTTTGAAGAATTCGATTCCAAAGGGCGACAGAAATTAGAACAAAAACTTGCTCGTACTTTCCGCTCCCACTGTGTTCTAAGTTCAATGATCGTAAAATATAGTGTACCCTATAATAATAGCCATGACAGTAGATAGCTATTAAGAGCAGGTTAACAGGATACATACTCTAACAGTAAAAAGAAACATGGCACAACAGCTGCCAAATTAGTAAAATTTCACCTTTTTGCAAAAGTGACATGAATCTTAAAAATAAAACTGCTTTCTTTGTTTCTCAATGGTAGCATTATGAAATACACTAGTAGAATACTGGATACACCAACTATAGGCACTCACTATAGATTTTGAAATCTATTTTGGATTTAAGATTTATTTATTAGTAACTTCATTGTCACTGTTCAGTTTCAAAATATCTCGAAGTGTTCTCCTTCATCATTGAATTTAACACTTCCAAATTTAGATAAAGATAACACTCGATAATTAAATCAATAAACTGTAGAGTTCTGGCTACTTTTTTGCCCACCCATATTTATTTTTCTACATAAAACTTATTAAACATCTTTAAATTTTGTCTAGAAGATTACTACCATTCCTTACATAAACAAAGGCTCAAGATGGACAGTCTTCTGAAAAATAACAACACTGTATCCTTTACAGAGACTTGCATTTGTTCTGAAGCCAAAACCTACGTGGGGACCAAAAAAGAAGAAGGATCGACAGGCGTGGCTGGCGAGCATTGCAGATGGATCTCATTAACATAATAAATCTCTACTAGTCTTAAGACGACGTAAACGAAAGTACATTTAAAAAGTATAGCAATCTCAAGAAATTGTATTTACCTGTAGAACTTTTTGCCAACTTGCTATAAAATAATAGTGATGCAACGGGCGGCCGTTCGTACCGAGGGTTAGTGCTGCATCCGTCACTAATTCCCACTAATTCCCCCTTAGTATTATCGTTAATGGTCTACGTGACTAACTTTTGATAGTAAAGTTTTCTTTATATTGGTATATTATGATGGTTATAACAGTAATAATAATAAATTTTTCATTAAGTGCTCACGGAAAGCAATATTTGGTAGAAAATGTGGGCTAACTTATCACTAAACTTACTATGCAGCAAAAACAACCAAAGGAAATATGGCACCACATTCAACACTTTAGACTGCATGCCGCTCGTTGTTTGGCGCCTATTTAGTTACATCATTTGCTGTTGTCTTATGTGCATGTTTGATTGTCTATAGCCAGGGTTACTGTGGATGACTTCGAGTAAACAGTTGCTGAATTTTTCTATCCTGATGTACAGGCTGTGAGCTCATTTTTGGGTCCTGTCTTCCTATGACTTGGGGTACGATTGAGCAAATATTAGACTTGCACAGTAGACGACCTCGGTGCAGTTATAAATCGGTGAAGTATGTCATTAAGTGCTACGCGTAAGCTTTCAATGAATTTCTGTTTGTAGTTGCAATACAGGGGGTAACAGTCGCTCTTGAGGAGAAAGTAAAGGTGTCAACTTTAACTACACCCTCCACTGGGAAACCCACATGCTCTGTTTCGTGCTGTAGATACAGGCCAACTGAATCCAGAGGAATGAGTACAGTTGCAGCCAATCACGGGACTCTAAGAACTATAGGGCATTAAGCGGAAGGTTCAACGACCCGAGCTTCCACCCTAAGATAAGCAAGATAAGTAATTGATGATTAGAGGGCTGAGCGCCTGGCAC